>MEHQ01004532.1:14966-28918 GCA_008828725.1 Saccharina japonica | reverse complement strand
CATATATTGTAGGTGTGGTACATACATATGATGCGGTCTGGCCTTCGATGCAGATGTTGATACGTCTATGTATATGTTTGCTGGCTCGCGGCGGCCTACCAGGCCGGCGAGCAGCACAGTTGCCCGCTGTGGAGTCACAACGGGGGGCGGCCGCCGCCACAAAATTGTGGGGGCGGTCGCTTAAGGGTGGCTCCTTTCCGCTACATGAGGGTGGAGTCACCCTCGTCGTTTCTAGCACCAGAGGCCGCAGCCAATAATGGCGCTGCGCGGCACGACTGACCTTTCATATAGTACGCCTGGCCCCTGGTGCAGACATGATAACAGACCCGACAATAATGGTGTTGCGTAAGGTTGTTTGTTTTTGTTTTTTTCCCCTGCCGGCGCTTAACAGCATTTCACTACTAATTAGATACATAGCGCGCCGGTTGTAGACTGGTACTCACGCACTGGTATACAATTTCCTGTGGTCGATTGGTCCCGGGGTGCTGGTAGGTATGAAACTACCGCTGCGGCAGAGCAAAAACAAAAACAGCGAGCGACGGCTGTACCGCGCGATTTCTTACATATATAGCGCCCCTGGTCCCTGCTGTAGACAGGTACATATATATACATGTGTATATTCCCTGCGGAGCCTCAATCAAGGCTGTATAATTTTTCCCGGGCCGGTTTGTCCCGGGGCAACAGATAGGAGATCGCCTATTGCATGCAGTAGACATTTACTGGTGAGCGACGGGTGTACCGCGTCGCCGTACATAGCAGAAAACCACCCTATGCAAGGGCATAGCGCGAGAGAAAACTTACCAGAAAGCGCGAGAGGATAGTAGTCGATAAAATATGATCATCCCAAGAGTGGTGTACGAGTGGGGGGGGCGCATTGCCACCACACCGCGTCCATTGACCAGTCACTTTGCGGTTCGTACTGGTCCGTTATTTCACCCCCTGCGCTAGTGGCATTCATGGATAATTTAACAGTAGCTCCTGACGGAAGGCGGCTCCTTTTTGCCGTCAATCTGGGGCTGTTGTGCTGTTTATGTTCTGGTCGCCTCTTATATGGCCGAATACACGAGTTTATTTGGCCTATTACTGAAAAGATACCTTCGCCTTCTGTGGGCCAGTGGCCGCGAATCTGCCTTAAAGCGGGCGGTGCCAATGGAACAAAGGGACACAGAGAGAGCGGGAAAGAGAGACAGAGAGAGAGAGAGAAACACACACGAACAAATACGCGTATCGGGATAGAGAAGCCAAGAAGATCACGTAGTGCCTTGTGATACACCACGTAGTTCCTTGTGATACAACTATCGGACTACTTACTTCCTCTGTTTCCCGAATAAGTGTTAGTCGGGGGGGGTGTAATTCCCTTGACCCTGACACACACCCCATCTTGATCATCGCGGGCGTGTTGCCCCGTTTGATCGGCACATGTTGCCATGCCGCTTCACAATAGTTGGTCTACGAGCGGAGGCACAACGTTGCCATGCCGCTTCACCCCGTCGTATTTCTTTCTGGGTTTCACCTCTGTTAATTTGCGCATATGTGTTCGTGTAGATGACACATTTACATCGTCTTTACGGGGACGAGGGGGGGGGTGGGTTTCCCTCCCCCACCCCTCTCTTGTCGCCCCCAGCCACCGCCCTCATCTTTGGAATGGATATTGACACCGCCCCCTTCCCCGCGCTTCCCCTCGCCCGTCTGAATACTCGGAGCACGTCATTTCTCGTGCGACGAGATGCCGTCGGGAACTCGAAAAATTGTGATAGTGGTATCAAGGTTTTGGTCTGGCCCGCGTGCGACTACCGGTTGTAGGCAGCAATCCGATCCCTAGGGGGGGCGGAACACTACGGCGACCGTGCGTGGCGACGGCGGTCTCTACCTGAGCCGAAGAGCGCGCCCAGCAATCGAGGGAGGCGGCGGGGGTTCTGATTGTTACGCAGGGCAGCGAGACGCACCTGTCCAATTCGGGGAGACTGTATCGTACACCCACACCACCTGAACGCTAGAGGTGCGGTCAGCAGCGGCCTAAGGCGGAGGGTGGGCAAGCCGCCGACACTTTTCGTGCGAGGGTCGGCTAGGCGCACGTACGAATCTGGTCACCGCTCCTAAGAGTCGATAGTGTTGGGTCGGACAGAGCCGGACGGTCGGTTGCTGTCCTGTAGTTATCTTATCGGTAGATGATGGATCGGCGAGCACGCCAAGCTGGGGTTGTGGTTTGAGTGCGCGCGCAGAACTCCGCATATTCTCATGGACTCAGGCATACATCGTATTTTTTGTTTTCGTCTGATACCCGGGATCATCAGTGGCGCAGGCTCACCCCCCCCCCCCCCGCCGTGATAAGTGCGGTGTGTGTGTTTGAGTGATGTGTTGGTGTGGGTGTTCGTTTGATTTTGTGTTCTTCCTTGTGTGTGTGGTGAGGTGTATTTGGTTTACGGTTCCCAGACCCGGCGTGACTCCCGCCGCTTCGCCCACCTGATTTTGTTCTGTAAAACGGAAACACTAACTCACCACCGCTTGGGGTCTGCAGAGAAAAGTCGTGAGAAGTGTCTGTGGTGTTCTGGGTGTGCGTGGGTGTGGTTTACCGTCCTTCGTGAGGGGGGCTACTGCCGGTACGCCTGCCGTCTTGTTCGACAGGCTTTCACACGGCAACAATGTATCTCTCCCCCATGGGATCTGGAGGGCAAGGGTGTGTGTGAGTTGTGTGGGTGAATTGAGCTTGGTTGTGTGTGTTGTATGGTCTCACGTGACGGCGGGGTTCCCCGCCGCGTTGGTGTACCGGTCTTGTTCGGTATGCTTTCCGCGAAAACGAAACATCGCCCCCGCACTGTGTATAGAGAGGCAAGTGTAGGAGCTGTGTTTAGGTTTGAGTTGTTGTCGCATGGCCCCGGTAAACGAAAGACTCTCCGCCGACTCGGGAGTAGTGCACCCTAACCCATGAATGGCGTGACTCGGGGCGATGTTGCGGTTTACGCCAACGACAAAAAGTCGAAATGCTTGCGATGGCAACCGGTCGACACGGTATAAACGGGTGACCATAAACATATTGGAACCATGCGCGTGTGGACACCGAACGAGGTTCGCCGGTCGAGGTTGTTTGTTAGGGTCAACGGCGATGTCGTTGCCCTTATGTTGGAGTTGACGTCATTCATTCCTGTTGTTTTTCCGACCACGCCGCCCTCTCCTCCTGTCGTTGTGGCAAGTCTACTGGAGTAGTGGGATAGGAATGTGCCCTTCGAGCAACGGTGGAGTTAGTAAGGGAGGCAGGTTGTAATCCCGATGAGTTCGCCCTGTACTTGTTGCGTATCGGACAAGCCACCACGCTCGCGGCTGGAAGATGCAAATATCCGGAGGGCGCTTTCGACCGTTGGATGCATATTGGAACGAGGGATTAAAGATAGTAGGAAGGTAGAAGTCCGACGCGTACAAGGCGTATACGAATGATAACATACCTATTATGGGGGTTTGAGCAGGGTCCCACGTAAGCTATCTAACGTTGGACAAGTGAATGGAAGGAGAGGCACCCGGGAGAAGGTACAGACTGGGGTAGGAAATGACAACTGGTGTACTGCAACAGTAGTCTCAAATTACCTCGGAGTTGGAGGAGTCGAATGGTACGGTACCATTCGGAGGCTTGGTCATCCGAGACGACTGTAGGCGGTAATAGTTAGGAACCCGGCTGGTATCGTATTAGGGAGAGAGAGACGGTCGATGTATGGGCGAGATGCATAGGGGATTGCAGGAGGCTGCGATAGGTGTGTCTGGCCGAGAAGAGAACTCTCTCTCTCCCCCAACCCAGAAAAAACGATAATGACAATGCAATTCGAAAGATAATCAATAAACACGGGTAGACCCAACACGGTCGATTTCAGACCCCCACTGTTAGAGACCCCCCCCTTTCCGCAACATCACAAAACAAATATGTTTGATACGTTTGAGTTATATTTCAGTTGTGTATTCTTCACGGTATACGAATCGTAGCTGCAACTTCGCGTATAGCATAACCCACCAGTGGTAGGGGAACGCAACATAAATTCAAAACACTTGTCGTGAGGCGAAAGCCAACGACCTCCTCCCCTCCCTCTTTCAAGTTTAAAAACAAACCGACCATGAGTTTGCAAGGTGCAAGTGTATGCGGGAACTTTGTTGGGGACACACGGTGGAGAAGACGAACCAGGAACCAGACATAAAACACGGTCCTAGATCCATGACGTACGATGCACAAGTTAACTTTACCCCCGTCCTTGTAGCCCGTTGTACAACAATTGTTCTGTCTCTAATTTAGTGTTGTTGGGCTTGTGCAAGACCATAATTTTATTAGACCCCTGTGCAACTGTTTACAAGCCCCGAACCCACGAGCAACATGTACAATACGTTTACCAGACCCCTTGTGGCGATAAAAGTCCGGCCGTTGTATGGCATTATTAGTAAGTGGACACAAGCCACCTGCATCGCCGAAAACGGTAACGATCGGCGACCGCACGCCTCCAGCAGTGTCCTCGGATACTTAACCTTTTATTTTTAGAAGGGAAACAAGCCGACAGCCCTCTCGGGCAGAGTGGGCTAGACAATTATATTAAAAAAGGAAGTCCCTGGTGTATTGAATTTTTCCTAGTTTGACATTTTGAGATAATATTCAACCTATGCAGTGGAGGGGACGATTAATATATGTCCCCTCAGTAGTAATATATATTTTGGTGAGGGGATACGAGAGACACTACCCCTGTGCAACAGACACCAGCTTTCCTTGGTGGCTAATCCATTGAGCGAGGCGGGGGGGGGGCTGCCACACGGACGATGCTCTGGCTCGTCCGCTGATGTGTACCATTTAAGCGCCCTAGAGCGAAGGGCATTGGTACGCGGGCAAGCCTGGTGATGGACAGGGGGGCGTCGCTTTCCCACACAAATTCTTCCTATCTACCAGCAACGCATTCGTTGTTTTTCCTCGACCATTTGGGCACGAAATCTCTCTCGAGAGCTGGCGACGCGCCGTACCCACGAGCTCAAGATCCGTGCCGTTTCCGGGAGGTGATAAGTACTAATAGCATGCTAATGCCGGGCCCAATGATCCCGTCGGACGTTGGCACTAAAGCATCAAGCGCGCGTGTGGTCGCGTGGTACAAAACAAGGGCCTCACGGTAGCGAGGGCGCGTTGCCACTTCTTCTCTCGGATCCTCTTCAAGAACGTCCGCTGGATGAACAGTGTATACGTATATATACATATATATATTATATATATCTATGTGGGCCCATCTCGAGCCCCCACCTCGTTAAACGATCGTCTGACATCCGACAGGTGATGGATCATGCCAAGGAAGAGAGAGTTGTTGTAGACGCAAAGTTGCATCGGCACCTGATAAGCACTGCACTAGATGGTCGTAACTTGCTTTGCTCTGAATCATATTGCACCTCCCCCCCCGGGCAAGTCAGGTAGGGTTATGTTGAAGTCAAGTTGGGGGGCATGTGAAAGCGCTGCAGAATCAACTCGTCCTTCCTGTGACCCACCGTGTCGCGTTGCATACAGGAAGAACATATGGCACACTGCTTGCTGCTACTATCCTGGTCGTGCAGCTATACGAGGGTGCGGGTACATGCCTTATTAGGCCGTGCTCTTGAGGTATTTTAGGTGTAGAAAATGTTGGAATATGTTACTCTTATGCTGCAACACCTGGAATGCTCCAGGATATAATGAGCTGTATCTGGCATACGAGCACATAACTACGACATAGAGCATGAGGCACCACTGTCACTATTGGTGGTGTCAATGCTGCTTTCGCTGCCGTTGCTGCTCTATCAAGGGCACTTGTTTACAGGCCCTAATTGACACTGGCAAACGTACGTAGTAATGTACATGGACTAGTTTCGTTTGCCACTACGTACTGACGGACAATATACCAATTTGCTCGCGGAAAAAGGGGGCGCTTGGGATTGGCGCCACTACCTTCGGCCGCCTGTCTTCGCTCGAACCCAGTACACTATAATACAAGTGATCCAGTCCGATGTATGAAAGGCGGATACAGTCAGTACCTCAGTATGCGCGTCATATCATTTTCCTCTACTCTTTGCCTCTCGACACGTTGCACACCCAGGGTCTGTGACGATAGTTCACCCTAGAGGGATGCTTACTGTTTGTTTTAAAACTACGGTGCAGCGATATTATACCACCGTCTAATGAAGAAAATATGGAATACGGTACCATGCCATCGTGCTCATACGACACAACATACATAAACACTCCAGAAACCAAGATGTCATCAAGTAGACACTACCAGGTAACACGGTACCAACCGTTGCGTAGTACTCTTGCCGCGCCAACCCGCCCAAGTCGTGTTTTGGGCTTGCCCTTTCAGTCTCGTAGACGGTCTGCGTCAGCCTTGTTCGTGTAGAATGCTTGGTAAGCTGCAAGTTCGGTACAGCTATACTGCCAATGCCAGCTCAAATATCGATATGTCAAAGCTATATAGCCAACTGTAATAACAAGTGAACCGAAAGTAAATCTCAGGAAATGCTCGTTGTTGATTGAGTCCGTCATAGGTTATAGAGCCAGCATTTAGATCCCATGAATGACACCGATACGATAGAACCGGGGTGTGTGCAGCGAACACCCCACCCCCCGCACTACTTAAGGGCGACTATTCGTCACGCTTTTAATGTGAGGATGTTACAGCAGTAGTCCCGTGTACATGTTATTCAGATCAATATTGATGTTTAGTACTTGGCAAGCCTAAGTGATGAGTGTCACGTAGATCTTGCATATTTTTCTGCACAAGGTACCTTGTATGGTACACGCTACATAATCTGGTATATACTCTGTATCGTATGTGTCGCAAAGCTGGAATTTTATGCCTTCGATCTTGGATGACATTGTACCGCATCTTGTCCCCCGTGTATCATGTACGTTGTGCTTCAAGTCTTATATCTGGGTTCTGAGCAATAATATTGGCTGGTAGGCATGAAAGCCAAAAGTGTTCACCGTTTATTCGACACAATGACGGATGCACCCTGTTCACAAGACGAATACGACTCCCCATACAAAGGATGAATGGCTTCGGGTTTGACTGAAGGTGAGGATCGTAAAATATTGGCATCGTACATAGTGTCCCTCAATCATTATGTCGAATAAGTTTGGAATTTCCACTACATGTAAAACCCCGAGGCACGTCGCTATCGATTTTGACGTATAATACCAATATTGTCCTAGGTATCTTTGCACCACGGGAAACCACCCCCGGTGATCATAACAACCAAACGGAAGAGCCGGGTTTATCAAGTAGGTAAGTCACTGCAGATAAACCTCCCTATTGATAAACTATGCACACCCGAATTCCGCTACCGGTAGGCCCCTATAAGCAATGCACAAAAACACTTGTGCCCGGCATCCACGCCATATGGCTTCGGTCATCAAATATCACAGGCAGCCTTGGAACAGTGGCACCAGCCTTTCCGGCGGTGATATTGCCTCCGAATAATCATCTCACAGCCATTGGATGTTGAAGCAAGTACGGGCTAGTGGCTGGCTTCCCCAGATTTTAAACGGGAGGTACTAGGGGTATCATCGTCGGTATGTGTATGTATGTGTATAAGCACCATAATGACACCAAAGGCCATGTCAGGTCAAGTGGTATCCATGTATTATTGGTACATAAACATATAACGGTATAGTGTATAGGCCCACAAATGAAAAACGGACTAATGCGAACAGCAGGGCCCCTGTTTGCAGGACGCTTTAAAAATACGTATATGGGTTCGGCTGAACGGGGAGCGCTACATCAAGTCCTACATAAACGCCTATGCTCAAGGTTATTCAAAGATGGCAGCACACCAAATTTCTAAGACTTGGTCGGCTTAGTTCGGTGGTTCTCGTTGGCAGGCCAATGTGGCGCTACTACGTGTTGCTCTGACACCGACTGGTTCTCCGATGTCAACACGGTTTACGTAATCGTTCGGTAGCTTCAATACGGTTCTATGTACGTCACTTTATTGTGAGCATCCCCCCTGGTACCTGTGCTAGGAAGCGTAAACTTGTGGCAAGTGTCACGGTTTGCGCTATCATCCCCCCCCCTCGGGAAACCCTACCCTCTATACTACCTAGGCGGTTGTGCCGAGTTTACGAAGATCCACCCATTCCACATAGGTATTTCACATTGATACGACTCCCCCAACAGCAGCAATACATGTCAAACCTCACCCGGGTAAGTTAGATACAACCGGACAATGGGAAACCAGAGTACGTCGCATGAAACAGCTGCGCACCAGTAGTAGCTGTTGATGGGGGCTTTGCTATAGTAGCGGTGGCGACGATGCTAGCCGCTGTGTTGGTAGTAGTGGTGGCAACATCGCTGACACAAGTAGTGGCGAGGTCTGTATCGGCAGCAGTGCCGCAGAGATAGCGCTGGTATAGCTGCGCTAGCGGAGGACCTATGGCGGCGGCACTGAAAACGATGGAGGTGGTGGTAGCGGTGGTAACGTCCGTACCGAAGCGGTAGTGTTGGTAATGCAAGCATACCCGCAGCCACAGCCGCCGTAGACAATGCAATACGCCGGGGAAGCAGTTGTGACAGGAATTGGCGACGGTTCAGGAGGTATAAGTATCACTAGCGGGGGTAGGCGCGATACATGCAGTACCGGTAGCGCCACTGAAGCCGCTGGCAATACTAGCGTTGAAATCATCGACAGCGACGGTAATGTAGTTGGCAAACGTAGCCTTGCAAGCGTAACGACATCGCAACCTCCAGTATCACGCAGAATCTTCTGTAACAGTGCCCATGGTACCTCTGTGTGCAGAGGAGAGCCGTATTCTGGGGTATCGTAGTCGCGTCGGACGGGTGCTATGAGTTGGGTATCACCCAAAAATTATCACCCGGGACACTTGAGCAGCTTCATACCACACGCAAACATGACGTAGAGATAAACGAAATCCCATGGTCTAGGTGTGTTAAGCGATTGATAGTGGCACAACACGCATATATCATATGCGATACCTGGTGGCTCCTCAGTTCAGGGGAACCTTTACATGACCGCCGCTCAAGACGGCATGCAATACTTTACACCAGTCTGCATTACGATAGGCCGTTCTTCACCGGCCTGTGAACCCTTCGACGAAAGGGAGCTGTAGGACGTTTGTTTTTTTTTGCGCGGAGTTTATAGCGTGTTCCCCTGAATAGATCCAGATTGATGCGCGATGATGAGCCACCGTGGGTAAAGTTTGTAATCAGTTATGTCTTAAAATGTATGGCGCAGACTTGGGTACTGGTTTTGGGATAATATGTACTCTAGTTAGTTATCAACGCAGGCAGTTTGCACCTCCGCTCGGCCATAGGGTTCTCTGTTGGATGGTACATTCAATCGATCGTGGGGAACGGACACTATCCAAAAAGGGCGCCGTCTCCGTTCTGTGAGCGAGCATATAGGCATCTTCATATTTCCAGTGATTTCTATATATTCATGTTCAAACACCGTCGTAAAGTACCTATTACAATATACCTCGTTGGTTGTAGGTGAGCGAACGTCTACGCAGTCCTCACGCATTCTTACAACCATGATTTATCTGAGCGGGGTCTGGTGGTAGTTATTTTGTTTTGCAGACCAAGGGGCGCGATATCAGGTACGCCGAGTAGAAAATGGCATGGCGATCGAGTACATCTGAGATTCCGGGCGAAAACATGTTTTTGTCGTCTTGTGCGCATATTTGTGTTTCATTTATATTTTAGGCTGCGCGTATCCCCCGTTGAGTACTCTGGTCAAACATGTGCAGCTTGTGCACACATTACTGAATCGGCAGCCCCAGGTGGTTCGCGTCCACACGCCACACAGGGGGGGGTGTCGAGAGGCGTCTGTCTCGAGGCGTTGATGCTTGGCATTACGTATCGTGTGCTTCGATATATGTTCTCGTCATCTTGTTGAGTTTTGTTTAGCGTAAGGCTATGCCGTGTCTGCGGTTAGTGATGGTTTTGAAAAAAAAAACGCCGGAGGTTGCTTTTGATATCGGATGCAGGCGTAGCCGCTCACCAATACAACACTGAAGTATCTTGATTGCAGTAAAGCTGGTTTTTTTAGTAGGCCTGACCATACTTCGTTTCGCTGCCGGTGCTGTGTTTGCAGTAAAAATGTTTTCTGCACTCGTTACGTGTCGAGTTGTGTATTTAACTGGTCCAGCGAGCGACCGCTGTCCAGTTGTAAGCAACAGCCCTGTCTGTTCGCGTGTTCTACCAGTCTGCCAGCACCGTTCCGTGCGGTATCCACTTGGTATTTCCACAAGCACGATCAACCAGACAATGCCAGCTGCTGCTGTGAAGTGAGCTACGTACTTCGTACTCAACCAACGAATATGAACCATAACGCCGAATTATCTCTACAACAACAAATTACAGTTTACTTTTATATCGGTTCCCGATTCCTAATAATAAACTTTCTCTTCTTTGCCGATTGTTCAGTTTTGTTTGACTTTGCAGATTACCCAATTGTTGTTTTTCGGCGTGTGTGCATTTTTCTGAGGGCCGCTCTTAGCGCCCATGTGGCTACTATTACAGCTGACAATGAATCATATATGCCGTGCTAATTAGGGATGGTCAGTGATAGCCGATACGCCCAGCAGGTCTTTGCACTCTTGTACATACGAAAGCAAGGCCATGTATCTCGCCCCGTGAATTTTTCGTTGTGTGTCTTTATAACGAAAACCAAGCCCGTGTATCTCGCTCAACTAATTCCTTCGTGTACCGGGGACTACATCATCCGGTGTCTATGGGTACCACTCGGATTCAGTAGGCCTCAAGGTAGTTTCAGTTTGAAGTTCGTTTTGGGCGATTTCATAGTCGCGTGAACCATGTGCTAATTTGACCGGTCCTTTGTTGCTCCTTTCTAAGGTGATAGTTCATAACTTAGTATTACTTACAAAACCTGCTTTAAATTGTCTCCTTGTTTCCGTAGAAAGCGAGAGTGGATCACTCCCCACTTAGCCCTAGAATATGGTGTCGGGCAATTGCATACTTTGCATCTTTAAACCAAGTACCAAGGGCCCGAGAGTTTCCCTCCAAAGCTAAGAAAGTTTACACATAAAACGATAGACAATCATCAATGTCAGTACTAAAATTAATATTCGGACAAAAAAAATGAAACCCAAATATCATAGGCAAAACCCCCGCTGTGATCGACATTGTTGTAACCCGGCAGACTCGTCACCATAATGTTGGCTGCACCACACCCGCACAATCCATGTTTTCTTCGATAGCTGTACAATACGTGTGTGCAGGGGGTTGTGAAATGTGCCAATTGTTTACCCTCATGCGTCCTCCACAATATATGTCACAATAATTGAAACCATCGTGCCACATAAGGAGGTAGAGTTCACCTGTGTAGCCAATCAGTTAAGTGACTGGTAGTGGTCAGGCAATAGGATAGTCCATCCGTTATCCCAGTAGAGGGCACAAATGGTTTCGGTATTGGCTTTGAAGCGAGGTACACTATAGCAGCCCTTAATGTTTGTGTAGCCTCATCGTAGGATGTGATCATATAGCCCTAACACGAAGATTAACGTTAGGGAGGTAACGTTTACTGATGAGGAGGTATTTTCGCACGCTAAAGAAGTGTGCCATTAATACGTAATACCCGTATGAGGTCCCAGCCCCGGCCCAGTGTATCTAATCTGACTCGCATCCAGCGTGTAAAAGTGAGGAAAGCGCTTCTGTAAGCAAAACATCCTGCGAGTTAGTGACCCCGCTGAGGAAATCTCGAGAGTGGGGGCTGACGCGGTTTCACCAATATTCCATCTACCCTGCCAACACCACTATTTCACACCTCTGATAGATCAGATCCCATTCAGGGGATCGCAAGATTTCTCGATAGATAGATCTGCGGGATCCAGATCTTGTTTTCCGGTCGGGGTCTGTAGGATATAGCTCTTATACATATTTGTTCCTGGGGGCACATTATTGATCCAGACCCTTCGCACATGCTTGCCTTGGTGGGATGTGTACATACGATCTACAAGGTCTGCACATGTTAGTGGAGTGTGATCGAAATACAATGGCGCGACCTACATCGGACGTGATTGATGTGATCTATATGATCTTCTGAATTTATACGTATTGTATTTCGCTGATGGGATCTGTATGATCTTGATATTTCGCAAATGTTTACCAGGGGTGGGATATGTTCGATCTGCAGGACCTGCTGTGTGCCCGCGGTTGACGTATACTAGTACTTGGTACATTAGAACAGTGCCGGTATCACAGCCGGTGTCTAAACTATTCATGATATAAAGAAGGTCGAAGCAACTTTTGGAATTGTCGATCCAGATTCCATGCACACACTAGCCTCCGATTCATCAGCACACACTAACGGGAAGCTGAAGCAAAGCAGAAGTATGGCAATGATTGGGGGAAGCAGCTCGTGCGGCTTTGCAGCCGCAGGTGGTCTCACTACAGTAGCAGACAGGAAAGTGGTTCCTCTTCGGATCCTGGAGTCGATATTATGGAATTGCCGGAGGATGCGGTTGAGGACGCTGGTGGTGCTAACTCTTGTGTTTCTAACACATACTTCCAAATTATGTATATTTCAAGACGCATACTCGTAGTAAACTAATATTTATTGGTTTTCATGGTATGAGAGGAAATCACCCGTATTCATATAGTTACGATGACCCTAAGTACGAGGCATGTTCTACCTTCCCAACACATTTACGAAAACGGCGAGCTTCAACACGGAGAGCTGCCGCCCATGTTTTTGTTGTCATCTGTACCCCGTGTACAACTTTCTCTTGATTACAACGTAAACGTTTGCCTGGGTCCAACCTACCTAATCTAGCTCTTATTTCGCACGCGTTGGTCAAGGTGCGATTCGTGTGTTCTATATTTTGCACACACGGTTTGAGGTGTCGGGGTGGGAATTACATTGTGTTCAAGATCTAGAGTACGTTATCGTTTCCGGTGGGATCTGTGCAATCTGCGGGTCTAGATAACGTTTTATGGGTGATATATGATCGACCTAGCTTGTACACACGTGTTTTCGTTGGTGAGATCTGTATGATCTAGATTGTCCACACAGGTTTGCCTCGGTGGGATCAGTATGACCTATATGATCTGTACATGCACGCCGATTGTGATATGTAGGGTCTGCGGGATTTGTATCATGTTTGACTGATGAGATCTGTATTTTGTAGAAATCACATATGTATCTGGATATACTCAGTATGATCTAGATATTTTACACATGTTGTCTGAAGTGGGATTTGTGTCATCAAGATCCTTCACAAATGTTTACTCGTAGTGCATCAAGAACCCCGATCCCACGGCCATGCTGAACTATTGCATGTTACTATGACACCCCCCCATGATTCTCATGCCAAGAGTCTACGTAATCGTTCGTTTATTTCAAACCGATTCTGAAAATAGCACCGCCTTGTTAGCTCCCCCCTGGTACTTGTGCCTGGAAGCGTAAAGTGTGGCAAGTGTCCGGTTTGCGCTGTCACCCCCCCCATAAAACAAACCCTCCGGTACTAGGTGGGTGTCCACGTGTGCCAAAATCCACCCATCCTACATAGATATTAGAGGGTTTCCACGTAGCACAAGTTAGACAGTTTTTTTGGGCGGCTCGGTATCACGCCGCATTTTGAGCCGCCCTTCTCGGGAAATTGTCATGAAAAAAAATGTGGAAGTTTTTCAAGAAAGTGTCTTAGTTTTGTCTTCGCAAATTATACCAATTGCGAACAGGCACACGAGTAGGTACCATACACCACCAGGTCGTTCCATCAATACACTGCCCACAGCAGTCTCCAACTACCAGTCGTCGCTCAGCGGTACCGCTCCATCGTCGCATCGAGTGGTGTCGGCGGCCCGCGCACGTAGTCCGGTCTACATCGTGCTCGTTAACTGCGTTTGTTTTTGTTCGGGCTTGGCACGAGTACGAGCAGGCTCGTACGAGGCTCGTACGAGTACGACGAGCAGAGGCAACTTGCTGCTTGGTCTCGA
>MEHQ01004532.1:0-11616 GCA_008828725.1 Saccharina japonica | reverse complement strand
GAACACAGCAGCACAGCAGCAGCATTCGGCTTTGGTACCGCTCCATCGTCGCATCGAGTGGTGTCGGCGGCCCGCGCACGTAGTCCGGTCTACATTGTGCTCGTTAACTGCGCTTGTTATTGTTTGGGCTGGTACGAGTACGAGCAGGCTCGTATCATACGAGTACGACGAGCAGAGGCAACTCGTTGCTTGACGAATCAACCTCGTGGTCTCGAGAACACAACAGCAGCAGTCGGCTTTCACGAGGCTGGCCCCACAAGGGAAGTTGCTGCTTCGTGTTCACGTCTCCAGGTCGAGGTTGGCATCGCTTGAGACACGGGGGTGGCCTTGCCCTCGGGTGGCGGGGTCAATTCCAACCGCCTCCGCGTGTGGCTGTGTGGTTTCAGCAACACGCAGACCGTTGTAATGTACGCGAGGTACCTCATATGTCTCAAAACCTTCTGATACCGGTTTCAAAAGTAGAGTCACGAGTCACGAGAATACAGCAGCAGCAGCGGCTTCCACTAGGAGGCCGGCCCCACAAGGGAATCTGTTTCGTGTTGTTAACGCCGCTAGGCCTCTGTGGGCGTCGCCTGGGAGACGGGGTGGCCCTGCCATCGAATAGCGGGGTCGGGCTGCGAAGCAAAACAAGCTGGCTGCTGGCAGACACGGGATTTATCACATATTTCGCTGAACAGTCTGGCCGTTGACATTTTGTTTCGAATCGTCGCCAAACTCACTTTTGTTTTGTCAAAATTGTGCAAACTGCAGGCGTACAATTTGAAATTGTGCAAACTGCAGACCCACAAGTTGACGGGGAAACCCTATATTACGCCTCTAAAGGACCCACCCACCGGCGGCAAATAAATCAAGACACGAATAACACATGTCAAACATCACCGGGATACGTTAGATACCGCCGGACAATGGGAAACCAGAGTACGTCGCATGAAGGGGTGGTGCACCAGTGGTAATTGTTGCTATTAATAGCAGCTTTACTGTAACGGCGACGACGACGCTAGCAGCTGCGTTGGTAGCAGTGACGGCAACATCTCTGACGTAAGTAAAGAAGTGACGAGGCGTGCAACGGCATCAGTGCGGCAAAGGTAGCGCTGCTATAGCTGCGCTAGCGGAGCACCGATGGCGTGTTAGCATATGGACGTTGAGATCCATACGTATCTAGTGTGATGTTCAGTCACTACGCACTGATACGAGTATATGAGTATCTTAGTCTAGATATTCGGGTTATTGCAAGATGCGGATAGATTACGAGTTTGTCTTACTCGTAGTGCGCCACATTGTTTGTCCCAAGCATCTTCATCAGGAACGATGCTGAGAATGTTGCTAGAACGTTCCTATAACATTGTAGAGAACATTACAGGGAACAGTACCAACTACGGTAGAATGTAACTGCCCGTAGCATGGGCATTGTACCGGGATGATCAGGTGCGGGCATCCCCCACCTCGATCACTCAACTCTACTCCTCTTCCCTCTTCTCTCCTCTTTTCTTCTCTTCTTCCTTTTCCATTGATCTCCCTGAGGCCAATCTTCTTTCCATTATGGCCAAATAAGCGCCTTTTCAAACCATGACTTTTCTTCTTCTACACAAGTGATCTTCACAGACACTTCGGTGCCACCTCTGCCATCTCTCTCCGCAGAGACAGAGCCTCGACACACGCGTCATTCTTTCAGGTTATGAGCCTCGTCTTTGGTCTACGCACCGACTGGCATCACGAACGACGTCTCCCGGCGAGCGCGTCACTTCTACATTCGAAGAAATTTCAAGTTTTCAAGTGCGGAGGAATTCGATTTTTGCTTCAAAAATCAGAAGATCGTCATCTACCCGACAGCATCGACATCGACTCTCATCATCGATTTTCATCAACTTCGTTCAACAGGGTTACTACAAGGAGTACTGCGTTCACGCTTCTACGCGCGAGGCAGGTAAGGAGACTGCTGTCACGCTTTTACGCGGGTAGCGCGTACGAGTAATGAGTCCGGTTTCACGCTTCTCACGCGAAACTTGTACTCGTACATTCAACATGTTTTCACGCTGGAATTGCAAAACAAAATATGCCACCGACTATTTTTTGTAACTTCACACGCAAAGCTATGTTTTCGATACTATGATACTTTGAAGCTGTAAGCGCGAAACAAGTCACGAAACCATTTCTGCTCATCACACGCGAAGCTAGCTCCGCGCTACTTCCACGCTGTAAAGCATGAAGAAACGTTACAAGGCCCCTGTTTTTTGTGCCATCACCACTAAAGTTAGTGTTGAGCCGGTTTCACGCTAGTTGAACGCGCGAGGCCGTTATCAAAACCGTTTCTTCGAGTTACTACGCACGAAGTACGTACAAATAGATTTATCCTCAGCATTGCTGAGAAGACCTACACGTGCTGAATCAAACAGCCAGGTCGTTGACGAATCTGCTACCCAGCGTAGCAACGGGGGATTACCTCCTACTATCCTTTTCCAGCATCGGCTTCACGCTTTTAGGCGAAAGCACGAATTCAGACTCAAGGCCTCCTTTTCCAGCAACGATTTCACGCTTTCACGCGGAAATACGAATTCAGACTCGAAGGAAAAGTCAGCATCCATCTCCATTCCATATGGGAAAAAAGGCCAACCAGCGTTGCATCACGCAGCCAGGCCGTTGATGCATTCGGCAACTTAGCCTACCACGGGAGAGAACTCCTGTCGGTTTATCTGCCCTATCAGCTTCTACATCTACTACGACTACTGCTGTACGAGCATCACTCCAAAATCATACGAGGGACTTCAAGTTCTTCATCTGACACCTGCGATAGCTGCTGAGCTTCGCCATCATCATCATCGTTGATTCCAGAAGGTATCCTCAGCACTTCATCTTCGCAACTACTTCAGTTTATGTCACCAGGATCTACATCTACATCGACTACTGCTGCACGAGCTACAACATCACTACCTCGACTTCTGGAAGCATCGATGGTCTACCCTCGGCTGCAGCAATTCATTTATAATTTGCTTTTCAAGTTCTTCAAGAATCGGAGGCGAAAAGACCGCCGCCCGAGATCTCACCAGGATCAAGCTGGACGGCATCACCACCGAAGCGTCCATCAAGCAGCTAGCCATCGCCATCTCCATCGCATTTGGGACCAGCTACGTATTCGGCGACATCGGAGCCGAAACGTGAACACCACTCTGGGAGAAAAATTCTCATTTCTCAACAAAAAGGGATTTCCAACATTTTTTTGTGGCATTCCTGGCGATTTTTTATATTGCACCGCAACATGCGGCGCAATCGCAACAACACCTACCGGCACTCAACACTTCGAGCAAAACGGCGCAGCATACATTACGGACTGACTACGGGAACTGGTCTTCACCACTTCTTGAGCTCTTCATCGCCATCAGCATCATCTCACAGCCATCTTCATATACACGTACATTTTGGTCTGCTCTGCTTCGACTACGACTAGTTCTTCACAACAAGACAGCCTACAGAAGAAGATCAACAGCAGCACCACATCTTTCCAACACTACTACTACATGTTCAAGAAGGTCTCCGCAACACCAGCACGAAGAACGAAGATCACGATCGTCATCATCATGCGCATTCCTTGCGTCTCTTCTGTATCTTGGTTTTCGTGGGGGGTACATATTTTTGTACTTTTCCCTCTGTTGGCTTGGCTGTACGTAGAGTATCTTCACACGAGTACGTTCTACGTATGTAATCAAACATGATGCGCAATGCTGTATACCGTCACGGATACATATTATATCTGCCTTTTTATCAGTTCTTCCTTAGCTTTCCACAGCTTTCTTTTCTTTGAGTACGTATCATATATACACACTCACCATGCTGATTGTACTTCACACATATCAGTATGTAGCTGGACACATACCTGTACGAGTATACGTCCACACGTTTTCTTTTCGATTTCGTTCGATTTCTTAGTCCTAAGATCCATTGGGGGGGGGGCGTAACATAGGTACAGTAGATACTTTCTTACGCTTTCTTTGCTAAGATTTTGCTCGCTGGTCAACACCACAGCATCACGAGTCTATTGTGCGATACGATTGCACCCAACGCAGTCTATTGCCGTACTATCTGCACTCCTAATCTTATTGCGAGTACGCACGTACATACATGTACACAACAGTGCACTTTTCGCTGTACTTGACGAATGTCATCCTTTTCTACTTGGATTTCATGTTACTCTAGGTATCTATTCAGGGGGCGAGTTGAACACCTATCATACGGGTTGACGCTTCTTTTCTAGAGTATACATCGCTGGTATTCACACCACGAGTTGTTTTCTTCTTTGACTTTGCTTACACCAGGTACTACTCTGTAGGGTTCATGTGAGTACGTACGCACGTCTATACTCCACACTGGACACACTTCTCAGTTTTATCAATTGTATCTTCAACTATCCAATGTTGATTGCTGGACAAATGAGTATTCACCCGTACTGGTACATACAGTAGGTCATTGCTTTTTTTGTCTGGGTACACACCCACCGACTTTTCTTTGTTTCTGCAAAATTACGTACTATTTCCGTAGCTCTATCATTGTAGCATTCAATTGAGGGGACGGGTTGCAAGTACAGCAGATAACTTTCTACGCTTTTCATTGTAGGTTTTGACTCAGTGTCGTGCACTATGACTCAGTAGTCATGCACAACTACGATTAGCTTTTCCGACATGAGTACAACCATATTGTCACCGTCATCACACGGGACTGAATATGTAGTTAACTTGATGTTTACTGTTTTCCATATTGCCGCTGCATTCGCGCAGGACTGAATATGTTGTACCATTCTTTCATTCTTCACTCGTTCATTTTGATTTTTGAGTATCAGGTTTCTACACCGTAGGCATTACTCTAGCTACTGACTTTCATCACGGGGGCGTGTTAGCATATGGACGTTGAGATCCATACGTATCTATTGTGATGTGCAGTCACTACGCACTGATACGAGTATATGAGTATCTTAGTCTAGATATTCGGGTTATTGCAATATGCGGATAGATTACGAGTTTGTCTTACTCGTAGTGCGCCACATTGTTTGTCCCAAGCATCTTCATCAGGAACGATGCTGAGAACGTTGCTAGAACGTTCCTATAACATTGTAGAGAACATTACAGGGAACAGTACCAACTACGGTAGAATGTAACTGCCCGTAGCATGGGCATTGTACCGGGATGATCAGGTGCGGGCATCCCCCACCTCGATCACTCAACTCTACTCCTCTTCCCTCTCCTCTCCTCTTCTCTTCTCTTCTTCCTTTTCCATTGATCTCCCTGAGGTCAATATTCTTTCCATTATGGCCAAATAAGCGCCTTTTCAAACCATGACTTTTCTTCTTCTACACAAGTGATCTTCACAGACACTTCGGTGCTACCTCTGCCATCTCTCTCCGCAGAGACAGAGCCTCGACACACGCGTCATTCTTTCATGGCGGCGGCACTAAAAACGATGGAGGTGGTGGTAGCAGTGGTAGCGTCCATTCCAAAGCGGTAGTGTTGGTAACTAAACGATATCCAGAACCACAGCCGCCGTAGCCAATGCAATACACCGGGGGAGCAGTTGTGATAGGAATAGGCGACGGTTCAGGCGGTACCAGTAACACTGGCGGAGGTAAAGGCGATGCATGCCGTAGCGGCAGCGTCACTGAAGCCGCAGGCGATACTCGCATTGATATCATCGACAGCGACGGTAATGTAGTTGGCAAACTTCCAAGTGTAACGGCATCGCAACCACCAGTATCACGCAGCATCTTCGGTAACGGTGCCCATGGTACTTCTGTGTGCAGAGGAGAGGCGTAATTCGGGATTAGAGAGTCGAGCTACACGCGGACTATGGTTTGGGTAGCACCCAGTATTTCTGACCCGGCACACTTGATTAGCTCCCTACCTCACGCAAACGTGACGTAGAGACTAACGATAGCATCAACCGAATAAACAACAATCCTACGGGCTCGGTGTACACCGAATAGGAGTTGCACAACACAAATACAAGCGACACCTGGTGGCGCCTCAGTTCAGGAGCTCTTAGACATGACCGCTGCTGAAGACGGCGTGCAATGCTTTAAAGCAGTCAGCATTACGATATAACCCTTCGATAAAAGCACGCTGTCGGACGTTTCGCTTGTTTTTGCGGGGAGTTTATAGCATGTTCGCCTGAATACGTTCGAATTGGTGCATGGTGATGAGCCGTTGTGAGTGAAGGTTTGGAATCGGTTGGGTCTTAAAGTGGATGACGACGACTTGGTTACGGCTATGGGATTATATGCACTTGTTAGGGATCCACGCAGACAGTTTGCACCTCCGCTCGGCCATAAGGTTTGCTTTGGGCTAGTACCATCAACCGATCGTAAGGAACGGACACTATCCCGAAAGGGTGACATCTCCGTTTTGTGAGCGAGCACATAGGTATCTTCATATTCCCCGTGAGATCTATATATTTATGTTGAAGCACCATCATAAAATACCTAGTACAATTGAGCTTGTTATCTATAGATGCGCGAACGTCTACGCAGCCCACACGCATACCTGCAATGATGATATTTCTGAGCGGGGTCTGGTGGTAGTTATTTTGTTTTGCAAACCAAGGGGCGCGATATCAGGTACGCCGAGTAGAAATTGGCACCGTGATCGAGTACATCTCAGATTCCTGGCGAAAACATGTGTTTTTCGTCTTGTGCGACATGTTTGTGTTTCATTTATATTTTAGGCTGCGCGTATCCCCCGTTGAGTAAAATATTCACAATAACAGGTAGTGCATTGCTCATTTGAGGAGCTCAATATTGCCTCAGTAAGCAAAACGTTTAACCTCGACCGTGGGACGAGTCTACTTCGGTTTTCGCTTTAGATGCGAAATACGGAATATAGGCTTTCCATACCACGATCACACACTAAATAAATCCACAGGATTCACGCCCTCTCATGTCGACTCGAACGATGTTGATACCTAAAACACTTCGGAGTCTACCGTATTTTACGAACGCACTGCCGAATTCCCACACAAGGTAGATAACAAACACTCAGCAAAGCAGACATTCAAACGATGCGCATTCGTATTAAAAGTTGAGAACTGCTGTAGAGCCGATCGTAATGGCGATTGGTTCTCGGAACTATTGAGGGCCTTCGGGGCGTAAATAAAATGCTACCACAGTCGGCATAAAAACCTGTCCGAGACGGATTGAGCAGGGGTGTCGACCGTATGTTTCATAGTTCCTGGTGTACATATCCCGGAGAAAGGCGGGGATCTGCATGACATTGATATCGCACTTCACTGCCATAGCAATACCTCACGGCAAAACGCCACGACACGCCTATGGCCATGCCACGGTACTTACCATGGCAGTACAACATGGCACCGGCATGAGTTATGCTATATCTGGATGTTGATGTTTCAAACGCTTTGATGGCAGGCCATGACCACCTTGCAATGGGCCATCAATGTACTGACCGGGACCACCCTGGCATCAACACGAGCCATCAGGGCCTTGCCACATCAGGACATCTCAACCCCGTGCACCTTCATTGTACGCCATGGCATTCACGTGACCCATCACTGCACCCCATGGCGTTGGCATGAACCTCCATGGCACGCCATGTCTTTCCCACGAATCCCCACGCCACGCCATTGCATTGCCATAAACGAACGTTGATGTCACGCCAAGGCATTGCAATGATCCCCCACGACACACCATGGCATTGCCATGGGCAATCATGGTATTGCCATGGTGTATCATGATAATTCCATGGAAACCCATGTCATTGCCATGGCATTACTTTATTATACAATGTAATGGCATGACTATGACCATGCACCGCATTGAGCTGCCATGGCAAGACAGTATCGCTCTCCATGGCGACACCATGGATACACCATGGCGAGGGCATGGCAGTGCTTTCCAGTGCCATGGCATTGCAATGGAGATGCTATTGGCCGTACCATGGCGACATTGGATTTTCACAGGCCTTTCCATGACAATGCCATGGACCAATGCCATGTTGGTTTTCATGGAATGCTATGATATTGAGTGCCGTGATACCCGATGGCGGCGACCGTGGATACCCATGGCACCGCCATGCCGTCTCAATCACTCGCCATGACAATGCGTGGGAGCCCATGAAGTCCCACGACGTACCACGGCAATGTCAGTGGCTGCCATGGCAATTGCCATCGACAGACCATGGCTACCGATATCAGCCCATTGGGAATGCCAAGACGCACGATGAGAGCGTAAAACAAATGTATGTACCCCTAACAGGAGCAAACGTTTCCTGTAGCGAATAACTGGTTCGACCAAATATACGGCCCCGTTTTGTTCTCCATACCATTACCTTATAACCATCGATCACCTTCAATGCCTAGCATGCACCACCCACCAACTCATCATGCAAACGTAGCACCCAGCACGATACCTACTGGGGGCACTTAGACTGCAGAAGTGTACGTGAAGTATGACGAGCACCAGTGGCGTTGAAACATTTCCAACCGACCGTCTCTACGACCCGCGCTGCGCCGTTAAACACGTTACATGTAGCGAATCGTTTCTGCGCATTTTCGGCGAATTCGGGTTGAAATTAGCCTTAGGTTTTGATGTTTGGGACCTGTTTGGTTTTGATATCAATAATTCTGACGAATAATTTTGTTCTGGTGGATACGACAGCGAGCGGGGTAAAGTACATTGCGGAAGCTGCTTTCCATAAAGCCTAGGAGCACCCACTGTAGCATCAGGTTCTATAGAGAACTAGGACTTTCACCATTTGCTAGGCCAATCGCTAGTATACTCTGGGAAGGCCGACTTAAGAGCCTAGGGCTGTTCGTCTGTCTGCTGAGCTTCGTGGACGTTTCATGTTTTCGTTTGTTTCGACCACCATATTAGATATTAGATATATCTTAAAACCATATATACACCGGACACAGCACTTTTAACAGAAACACGGATGTCTACCTAGGTTACAGAGGAAGCAGGCATAATTTGGTTTCTACCGCTTCACATGGAGTACCATCTTTGTCCCGTATCAAGAGCAGTCTATGGGAAACAAAATCAGCTCCATAAGTAGCACTGAGCGGGCCCGCCAGAAAAAGTGTACGACCATCGCCGGACGCGGTAACGCTGACCCCACCACAATCAGTGGCAGATGCTTGTGCACTTCCCGTATTTGACGGCTACCAGCAGGTTCATACAAGCACCAAACCCAACACCATTGTAGTTCTTCTTCCCCGCCTTCCCCGCCGCGAGCTTCCTACATGTTATCAAGGTATCAGCACCTACTCACTCCGTGTATCCAGCGCCCGCCAGCCCCCCCCGCCCCGAAACAGTAAGCGTTAATGTCTAACCCGTATGGTGCCTAAAGCACCTGATACTGCGTTATAGACAGCGTTGTCTTGAACTTACAGAGACATACACACTCTGCTTGGAGGAGATTTCTTGTAGAACTGACAATGTGTCATTTTGTCCTGGCGGCAAACGCGAAGTAGAAAGAACACTCCGTGGCCCGGCGATTTACAGTTGTTGACTCGTAGGGGCCGGGTATGTGGCGACGGGTGGTGTAATTCGCAGCCACGAGCGATCGTCTTCCATTTGTGTTCCATCTTGGTGGTGTTACCCATATATTTGCATGTTCTTACTGGATTCCGTGAAGTGGCTTAACGCCGAAATGAAGCAATTTCCATGCTGCAGTGACATGATTCTTTCAATTTAATATGACGACTACGTTGATCATCTTCCAACACACTACCAGATGTTGTAGTATACACCTGCAACTCGTCATAAGCGATGCACAAGGGGTGCCGTTTCTCACCTCCCCAGTCGCCAGCCGAGTTTTGTGTGAACGTGGCGTTACCGTCGATACCCAACTCCGACCTAGCTGCGTAAACGGCACCTGTAGGTACAATAATGGTGAACAGTGGGTAAGTGATAGTTATATAAAATCGCCTTAAAAACGACGTCGGCGGTGCGCGACCGGGCTCACAATGAGGCAGAGCCTCCCCATGGGCGAATATATTTTTTCTTCCGAATGGAAAACAATGTTAACGACTCAAACCCAGGATATATCGACGATTGGGGCAACCGAGCACTGCTTCAAGTGTATCATATAGCCAAGCGGCCGCCACGTGAACATTGGATACCACGCGCGGTTTATCGGAAGTGATGTCTGCATGCATGAAGTGTAACGTATCCTGCGGTCGGCGGTTGACGACGTCATGGTTCGGTTTGAGTGAATGGTGAACACGTGTAAGGAATGGTGCATCCGAACCATTGTGAGGTTGGGAGCATTCGCGCAGGATATACTACAGAAGCCTGGTTTGTCACGAGAGAGGATAGTGAAAGTACAAGTTGCGTACCAGGAATTTGGTACGACTAGAAATGAGTATTAGGTAGAGGTTGGCATCATTTGACGAACCTATGAAAATGATCAGGGCTCTGCCTCGTATACATACGTCGAAGCACGGAGACTATCCCATATTGGGAGTCCGGGGTAGATGCCAGAAAGACAAGAACAGGTGTAACTCAGTTTAAACGTGCGAAAGAGTTGAACAATATACACGTTTGTTAAGGTCGAGCGGTTCTTCCGACAGATAGACACAGTGCGGCTTGCACCGTGCGTTAAGCAATGTGATTAATCGTCACATGAGCCGTTACTTTGCGCTTTCAAACGATTTGTTGATATACTACGATTTAGGTTCCCTCACAGGAGGTATATACCACATATATAGATATATTGGATGTTTGGAAGAAGATGCTCCTACGGCAGGGAGGTCGCAATTGGAAGCTCTATAGTCTCAGCCGACAACGTCCTGCTGGCCCTGTAACCACCTTATCTCACTTCCGGGAAGTCTAAAGTGTTCAACCCTTTGCGTTTCGCGATATTAAGACCGTCATACCACTATTTTCTCCTGAACTAATGCCACGGTAGGTACGGGTTGCAGTCAGGTCTGGACTTCAGAGGCATTTTTTGTGATTTAATGTGACGCTTAGTATACTCCTCAAGTGAGCACCTACCGGCTATACTACTCTTAATAGTACCACCATCAGTTCAGCAGTTACTTCTGGACTGGTTTCAGCAGTAGCGCATGCACAGGTTGGTCGACCTTCCCGAACGAACTTCTTCGGAGTAATGTTTCATGTGTATGACTTACTAATGACTCACCAATGACTCTCTAACGACACCAGGTACTAATAGTATTGAAGTCCTCATGTGAGGAGCTCAGACAATCAGAAAACCCCAGTAAAAGGTGGAATGTGCGACGATCAAACTTTGTTTGCGTCTTATTTATAGGGATAGACAGAGCTACTCGCCCCAGTATCGTATACGCGGTAGTGAAAGCAATGGCGTCACACTCCATTTACGGCGGCAGCAGTCGAAACATGTAGGGGGGGGTCTAGCAAATGCATTACTCGTAGTGTTGGTGCGAATCGCATGGTACGTCCAAATTATTGACACGCCGGTCTGAAAGCGAGGCTCGCACAAGGCTATACAGTACTTAACAATTTAACAGGCCAACCGGCAACCGAAATATCATAAAGCTACATCGTTGGATACTTGTACGACGCATACATTGTACCGCCATCAACAGCAAGGTCAGCAATCCCCCGGCCACGATAATGTTCCGGAGTCAAGAACCGAT
>MEHQ01002290.1:43613-59251 GCA_008828725.1 Saccharina japonica | reverse complement strand
TCTGTCTTGTATCCGCTAAATTTCTCTATGGCCAGCATCTCTTTTGGGTTTCCTATATCCTTCCATACTTTCTCCACTACGCTATCCCACCTTATTCCAGCTCGCCCTTTGGTTACTTTCTCCCATACAGCTTTATCAGCTATGGCTGGCAACCTCTTATTTGGTTGGGGGTTGGGGGGGGTACTTTTGGTCGTCAAACATGCCACAGCTCGAACAGATCATCGACAGATCATCGGCAGATCATCGACAGATCATCGACAGATCATCGACAGATCATCGAAAGATCATCGACAGATCATCGACAGATCATTGACTCCCACTTGATGATCTAGATCGTTAAAGGCAGATATATCCCCAATTTTGTATGATGTAGTTCATCCTGTAGCCGGGGGTGGGACCCGTATAATAACAATCTGCATGGCCTACGTATAGCACGTGTTTCCCGGGTGGAATGTGTCTGCTATGTATCGTATGCAGACCCTAGACAGCCTCTTCTTACAACGGCAGGTGAGGAAATAGGTGCTCTAGATCATGGTCTATCTGTAGATGATCTAGATCATGACCTATCTGTAGATGATCTACTGTAGATCATGATATATCTGTAGATGATCTAGATCATGATCTATCTGTAGATGGTCTAGATCATGATCTACCTGTAGATGATCTATATCATGATATATCTGTAGATGATCTAGATCACGATCTATCTGTAGATGATCTAGATCATGACCTATCTGTAGATGATCTAGATCATGATCTATCTGCAGATAATCTAGATCACGATCTGTCCCCGAGGTGTGAATGAATACATTTCTGACGGATAGAGCTCCTCAGCTGACGCACTGCTGTGTACTGTACGAAAACTACTCTTACCCCCAACCCTTTTGTTTTTCACGCCCAATTTGTACTTCATATGTTTTTGATATGCGTTACAATTCCAGTCGTTATACGTAGGCTAGCTAGTCAGCTAGCTAGCCAGCCAATAGGATGCACCCACGCATCGGGCAGATAAAATAGACATATTCTTGCTCTGCAGGATCTGTAGCCCATATTGCCGTACAATCTGCATGATCTACGACATATATATCTCAAGGGTTGGAATGATCTGTACGTATACAGATCCTCTACACAACATATCATAACAGCATACCAGTATTATGATCTAAATGATCTAAACGATATATCTGTAGATATATCATGATCTGTCTGTCCGACGTGTTGATGCTTGGAACCATTTCATTGCGCTGCGCGTATAGATGTATACGACGTACTCTAGTAGTAGCACATTTGTTTTTGGTCAAAGTCCGTGGTTGGGTGCGGTATATTCTAAAGCTCCTTATTTATATCGGGCTCGCCATCTCAGTGCTCATACGTCGTAGTAAACAGGAAGCCTCACAATAAATAGGAAAAACCGAGGCAATTTTAAGATTGGCAACCCTCTCTGCCGGCTCAGGGGGGGGGGGGCGACACCGCCGTGAGGACTTTACTTGCTTGCAATATCTGCGGTAGTAATGTACCGCTCTGTCTGTGGTGACCGTAAATGAATGTAAGCACCGTTGTTTTGATATGTTCACATCAATCAACAACCAAACGTCCCCCTTCCTTCCTTCCGTACATTTTCCGGACAGAGTGGTACGTAATGCCCCAGCTGCTATTATTATTCCACCTGGTTAGTAGAGAGCGGTTACGGTCGAGGTGCACCAACCATTGTTTCTGCCTTTTGAGGGTGGCGGCTTGAGAAGCTCTACGGTACAGGACACCTAACAAAAAACAGGCTAAAATAAGAAAGCCAGGCTGAGATCTAGAATAAAAATAAGAAATTCGGGAGTCGTTATCTTGAAATTAGTGTAGAAAGCACCCTCTCTCAAAGAAGAAACCCCAGCCTGGACCAGATTTCCTGTTTCTTATTTGGTGTCCTGTACTGTACACCAATAGTGAGAAAAAAAAACTGATTTTCGACGAAAATATAAGTGCTACGAACCTGGCATATACTAAATATGAAACTATAGTATTCTTTAGCGCTGCCGCCGATCATGCAATGTAAGTATTGGATTTGGATGAGGCCTCCTGCTCCGGCGGAGTGCCTCGCCCGGAATAAACTCCGCGCTGAGTGCGCTCTCAGCGCGGTGTCTCTCCCTGGAATTGAAAATGACCGTGCAGAAAAAAAGACTACTAGTTAAGCTTGTAGGGTGGGTGGGAAGGTCTGTATTTTTCCTGCACCCATTACCCTGTTCCTCGCTGCTCGGCTCGCTCTCGATCGAATGATGGATCGGCAGCACACCGAATCTCATACAACCGAACCAAACCTGGAACCACCTCTTTTGTTCCAACGGTTGTTTCCCGCTGATTGGTCAACGATTTTACCCGATGAACAGTTCCTTACGTACCAGTACTAGCCTACACTCACAACGAAACAATATTGCCAACACCACCCGAGACAGATTGAAATTCCGACGATTGTCATTCAGAAAAAAAAATCAGCGAAAACAAAACAGGCACAGTACCTCTATCGTAGCAGGCGTTGGTAGGTGGGTGGCGGGGTGGGGCGGTGGGTGTTTAGGGGAGGGGTGTCAACATTTCCCCTTGTGGTTTCCGCGCCCTTCATTTTTTTTCTCTCGCTTTTGTTTCAGGCTGAAAGGTGACGGAACGCGCGCTATTGTTATATTGGTGTAGACAAAATCAGCGCGACCCCTGCTCCCCGTTTTGCGCGGCGGTAGTAGTAGTAGTAGTAGTAGTAGTAGTAGTAGTAGTAGTAGTAATAGTAGTAGTAGTGCGCGGTTTTAGACTACTACTAGATGATGGGCAGCGTGGGATACTATTATCGCTGGAACCCAATAAGGCGTGCGGCTTATTATAGTTTCATTCCTACTCAAGTAAGGAGCCTCATAAAATATTATTATTAAAACTAAGACAGTAGTGGGTGCATCCCCATCTTAAGGCAGCATGCATTCATTCATTTTATTTTATTTATTTATTTCCACTACTGGCGTTTTTTTTCCCGCGAGCTGGCGTGCCCTAGTACAACACCCGTCATCACCATCATCGATATTTTGTAGGGGAATTCCCTTCTCCCGTAGTCACTCCGTATACTCGTAAATATTAACATTAATAGTGTTTTATTTTCCATCTGAAAATAAATACGTGTACGTATATAGCGCTTGTTCCAACCATACCCTCCAAAATGCTTCAGGCATACCAGGTAGATGTTACGAATCAGACCTGAATGCATTGACGAAACTTCGAGGAGACCAAAAACGTAACTTGCAGTAACGATCCCTACTGTTGTTTCGGGTGCGCAAGAGAAACAGCCACGAAACAAACAGCACACGCACACGCACACACACAAATTCAATGGGCTCTTTCTTCCCCGAAAGGAGCCCCTTAAGCTGGGTGGGGTCGATCGCACCAGTTAACGCCCGCCCAAACCGTAAACTATGCTGTCAATTCGCCCTTCTTGCAACAGATAGTACGATACCAGATCACTGAAAAAATAAATGGCCAAGGCGGTAACACGACAAAGGCAAAAAAAAGACAAAAAAAACTCCCTACAACAAATTAATGGGCGCTTTTTTCTATCCAAAGGGGGTAAACTGGGGTACGTCACCCACATGGCCCCCCAAAACCGTCGAAAATGCTCTTCGTACAGGACCATATCACTCAATGACAATAGAAATGACCAACAAAATCAAACGTAACACGACCAAATACAAAAAAACGGACGTCGAAAATGCTGGTTATTACAGCACCATAAATAGCACTGTAGTTCTGGAACGACCAGAGTCACAACATGACAAGAAGACGGAAATCCCCCTACGCAAATCAATGGGTTCTTCTTTGTGCCCCAAGGAAGTAAACTGGGGCCGATCACCCAGCTAACCCCCCAAAACCATTAAACAAAAATGCAATTAACAGCCATTTTTGAAGTTACCAGAGTACCAAATTGAAATGGCCAAAGAAAGCCATAGCACGACAAAAGACAAGAAAAAAAACCCGTCAAAAATGCTACAGTAGTAGTTCTTACTGTACCAGATCACTATATACCAGGTTTATATTGAAATGACCAGAGTCACAACATGACAAAAGATAAGAACCCCGCTGCACAAGTCAGTGGACTCTTTCTGCCCCAAGGTGATAAACTGGAGCCAATAACCCAGCTAACCCCCCAAAACCATAAACAAAAGTGCAATGAACAGCCTTTTTTACAGGTACCAGAGCGCCAAATTGAAACGGCCAAAGCCATAGCACGACGAAAGACAAAAAAAAACGTCGATAATGCTACCGTAGTTTTTACAGTACCAGATCACTATATACCAGGTATGTATATATTGAAATGCCAGTCACAACATGACAAAAGACAAAAGCCCTCCCACACAAACCAATGGCCTCTTGTTTCTGCCCAAGGGGATAAACTGGGGGCGATCACCCAGCTAACCCCCGAAACCGTAAAAAAAATGTAATTCATATCCCGTTTTACAGGTACCAGAGCACCGAATAGAAATGACCAAAGCCATTACAGCACGACAAAAAAAAAAAAAACGTCAATAATGCTAGTTCTTACAGGACCAGATCACTACGTCACAACATGACAAAATAAAAAGAACCCCTCTACACAGATAAATAAATGGGCTCGTTTTCTGCCCAAGGGAATAACATACTGGAGTCGATCACCCAGCTAACCCCCACAACCGCCAAAAAAAAACGCAATTAACAGCTTTTCTTACAGTACCAGAGCATCAAAACATACATACATATGTATGACCAGAGGCATATACACGACAAAATACAACATAAAAAAAGCCCCCCGTCAACACTGCTATGAACACTTCTTCCAGCACCACATCATCACTGAACTGAAAGCACCAGAGAGTCGCAACACGACAAAGACCAACCCAAAACTACGAGTACGAATGTATATAACACTCTGGGCGAAAATGTAAGGGATGTTGCGGTATAAATATGAACACCGAAATGTCCTTACGTTTTCGTCCAGGGTGGGAAGTTATGCGCCAAAATGCGTGTAAGGAGCGCCCCCATCGCCGCCACAAAAAAAGTTGGCCGAGCAGTCGCACGAAGAACGTGGTGCTCCCAACACAAGACAAAAAAAAAGTTGTGTGTGCCTGTGAAGCACTCCCCTTTTAGGAGGATAGCGATACGTACATTGCCCCCCCGACAGCAGTGGCAGCAGCAGCAGCAGCAGCAGCAGCAGCAGCAGCAGCAGCAGCGGCAGCAGCGTGTTCGTTGGTCTCCTCTCGCTGCACGACTGTCTTGTATGTCTGTGTCCTCCACGCGATTGCACCGAACACGAGAGAAACAAAAGCGACAACAAACGTACAAACCTATCTCTCTCTCTCTTTGCTGTCGGAAACGAAATACACAAACAGCGCCAACCGCACGCGGTGCGACACATACGCCACAACCCAGACCAACCCAACCCAACCCAACCCAACCCAACCCAACCCGTCTCCTTACAATGTACCGCTTTTACGCAAACCAAAAGTTTGTAGACAGATTAGCTCAGTCATACCTGAATCAGCGCGACGTACCATTAGTTGCAGTGCTAAATATGTTTTAATCGTTAATACGCACACCTAATTGCAGTACGACACATATTTTAATCGTTGATAAGCACACCAAAACTCCGTGACAGCTCACAGTCGTAGCTGAATATCTGCGGCACACTACTATACTAGTAGGGGCAGTGGCGTATACATGTGTACGCCTGGCTTGTCACCTCGCTTTTCGCCTCCCTCTCTTCACCCCCCCCGCCGACTCGGCCATGCACGACATGAGTACACCCTCCCTTCCTTCCTCTCTCCCTTTCATCCCTTCCTTCCTCCCTCCTCGTTTTCCTCCCTCCCTCCCTTCGGCCCCTCCCTCCTCCCCTCCCTCTCTCCCTTCCATCAAACGTACGCGGAAACCACCACACAGGCACGCAGAAACACAAGCACGCGGAAAAGCAGGCACGCAGAGACGCTCAGCACGCAGAGACGCTACCACCATGGACAATTTACTCCATGTTTCCATCTGACCATCTACGTACAAGCGAGCGCTTATCCCAATCATATACATACCATCCATCCATCCATCCATCCATCCATCCATCCATCAATTCATCCATCCATCCATCCATCCATCCATCCATCCATCCATCCATCCATCCATCCAACCATCCATCCATCCATCCATCCATACAATTTACAAAACGGGAAGCTTCAATAGAACCCGATGACTTTAAAACACGGAAGGTGCTGCTACCCCACTACATGGAGGGAGAGAAAAACAAAATCCATTATATCATTTGCTCTACCAGCAGTAGTCTTGAAGACTTGTTCCGTCACCGCGCTGCTCTCCTAACCACGGGCTTGATGTCAGGGGCGATCTCCCACCAGTTCAGCCCTTCGCGCCTCCACCACCTCTTCCTCTTCTTCCCGTTCGCGCCGAGTTCCGCTCCCCCCGCGCCGCTGGCGAAGCCGCGCAGAAGCCCGAGCAGCTCCTCCGGAAGCACAGGCTTCTCGTCATCGGCGGCGTTACTGCCTTCGCGGCTTGGCCGCCTGCACATGCCGGCGGCTGCGACCCAGAAAGGGACGTGCTCGAGAAAGCGGGCGAGGGTGGCGTGGTCCGGGCGCTCGAACGGGTCCTTGTTCAGCCACGCGAAAAAAAGTACCCTGATCTGTTTTTTTTTTTCGATATCGTTTGAAGCGGCGTGCATTCGTAAGGCGGGGCGGGGCGAGGTGGGGCGAGGTGGGGCGAGGCGGGAGGGAGGGGGCATCAGGGGGGAAAAGGGTCAGTGGTAGTGGCGGCGGTGGTAACGGCGGCGGTGATGCCCGCAAGGGTGGAAGCGGTAGTGAGGGACGTGGTCAATGGCCAAATGACAAAGGCAAGCAACAAATGAGTATGCTGGCGGTCGAGTAGATCATTTGTGCGGGGTGGAGAATCTTTGCTCCGCACAAGGGGAATGGTCGTATCACGTAGTGTTAATATGGTAAGGCGTCCGCGAGGCAGTTACATAGTAAAACCCATTGCTGTCTCCGGAAGTAGCCACACCAGAAATTAAATTAACTCATTGAAGCTGTCGTCCATATGCAAGTCCGCCTCAGAGGCGGTTCTTAGCAGGATGCAGCTCACCCTCCATGCGACTCGCCCAATTGACCGTCACGGCTGGATCTCGCGTTTGCGCGCCTTGAGCAAGCAATAGTCTCCGTTTTCGGTGAAATAACCCAGCGCTCCGATTCCCGCGCATTGGAGAGGTAGGTGGTATTGCGAGAGGTCTATGGTCACTTATGTATCTACGCGTCTCGGGTTCGCTCAACAACATGAGTACACCCCCCCCCCCCTCTGCGACCCCCTTTCTATCGTTACCTTCACGGCGTTCGGCGCTTGGTGCAAAAGCAATGGTCTGCCTGGTTGGTGAAAACCCAGCGCGCTTCCGTCCCGCAATTGTAAGGCTCGAGGTCTTATGGTATATACTACGGCCCGTGGCACGACATGAGTACACCGCCCCCACCCCCCCCTCTACGCCCCCCTTTCCGTCCTCGAAAGGCACGCGTGGTTAATGGCCAAATGACAAAGGCAAGCAACAAATGAGTATGCCCCCCCCCTCTCGCCCCCCCTCCCCCCCCCATCAACATTTAGTGTCACACTCACCTCTTCTCCGAAGTGCAGCCCGCCGAACCCGGTCCAGCGTCCAAGCTTGAAGAGCGTGGTGTTTAGGTCCGATACCTTAGCGATCTGTGTGCCGTACTCGCTCTGGTTTGACGCGGAGGAGGTTTCGAGCGAGCGAGCGAGCGAGCGAGCGAGCGAGCGAGCGAGCGAGTGAGCGAACGAGCGAACGCGCGAACGAAAAGAGTAGCAGCGCAAACATAAGTTAGAGCGCCATGTATCGCTCGAATGCTTGAGTCCTGTAACAGGTACACATCCATGAAAATATCATCATCATCACCATCATTATCATCATCATCATCATCATCATCGCCATCATCATCACCATCATCATCATCATCATCATCACCATCATCATCACCATCTTCATCATCATCACCATCATCATCATCACCATCATTATCATCATCATCATCATAACCATCATCACCATCATCATCATCATCATCATCATCATCGCCATCATCATCATCATCATCATCGCCATCATCATCACCGTCATCATCGCCATCATCATCACCATCATCACCATCGTCATCAGAGACGACGCAAGGCGAGACCGAAACGTTACAGTAGCAAGCGTGCGCGCAGAGCGTTGTGCTACCTTACCCCCACCAGGGGCGGCAAAAACAAATGGGGTTTTTTTTTGTTGTCGTTGGTTATGGTTATCAAAGGCTGTCGCCGTACTATTCATCCAAAAATCCCACATGATGAAAAACAAAATCGTGCCTTTTGTTTTGGTTTCACTCCCAATGATATTTTTGTAATAAAAACATTTGTTTTGTAAAAACACCGCAGAACAAACATTTCGTCGTCGCTTTAAACTCACCAATATTAACAGTTTTGGGATTAAATCAGGCCTCTCCGCCGCGATTAGCCTTAGACTCCCACCCGGGTCTTCTACCCCCGCGTTCATTTCGATGGCAATTGACGCGGCACCTCGTCTCAGAGTGCACTTAGTTGCTCCGGTAAAAACAAACAACTTCCACCACAACTTCAATCCGATGAACAATTGCATACAAAACCCCCCGAAAAGTACCGAAAAAACACCAATGGTGCGCATTCCAACAAATATTCGGTATTGTTCCAACGATATTCGGTATTCCCTCAGTTGAAAAAGGAAGGTAAACAAAAAAGAAGCCCCGACAGCTCGGAAACAAAAACATAATCGGTTCCAAAAAAACGAAATTTCTACCCCCCCCCGCCTATATTACCCCCCGCCCTATAAATATACCGGTATGATATATTTATAGGTTGGGTTGGCGTCGGTTGGCAACGACGCTGTAAAACACGCCACTCGCTGCGTGAGCTAGACAACCAGGGTGCCGTTTTTTTTTTTGTTATTTTTTTTGGTTTTTGGCGGTCCCACAAGCTGGCGGTGTCGAGGTAGGATCATCTTGTGCGGGGTGGAGAACCCTATTGTTCCGCCAAGGGGAAATGGTTCGCTATCTCACCGTAGTGTTAATATGGTAAGGCGTCGCGAGGCAGTTACATAGTAAAACCCATTGCGTGTCTCCGGAGTGCGCACCACCAAGAAATTAAATTTAACTCATTGAAGCTGACACGTCCATATGCAAGTCGCGCCTCAAGAGCCGGTTCTTAGCAGGATGCAGGCTCACCATCCATGCGACTCGCCCAATACCTCAGACGGCGTTTCGCGCTTGTGGCAAGCAAATGTCTTGCCGTGAGTTTGGTGAAACCCAACAGCGGCTCCGTCCCGGCATTGTTAGGGATGCGAGGAGTCTATGTACATACTGACTAGGCCGTGCAACACATGAGTACACCCCCCCCCCCCCCGTCTCCGTTTGCACCGCCGCCAACCTTTGCAGTCTCGTGGCCGAGGCCGGCATCGGCTTGAGTTTCATGCACGAGCATAATTACGTTCATAATGACGTTAAGGCAGCGAACATCCTCGTTTTCTCCACCGGGTCTGGTACCGCCTCAACTGCGAAGGTTGCAGACTTCGGCTTAGCTGCTGGTGAGAGGCTGACTGATCTGCGCTCTGCTGTAAAAGCTGTATTCTGTAACTGGTACGCTGTATGCTGTTGTTCGTGGGGGGGGGGGTGTACTCATGTCGTGCACGGCCGCAGTCATATGACCATAGACCCTCGCATCCCTACCATGCCGGGATGGAGCATGTCGGGTTTTCACCGACCAGGCAGACATTGCTTCGTAGCACCAAGCGCGAAGCGAAACGTGAGGTGTTGGGCGAGCCGCATGAAGGATGAGCTGCATCCTACTAAAATAACCGCTTGTGAAGCGGACTTGCGTATGGATGACAGCTTCAATGAGTTAACTTAATTTCTGGTGTGGCCACTTCCTGGGACAGCAATGGGAGCACTATGTAACGGCCTCGTGGGTGCCTTACCACATACACACTACGTGATACGATAATTCCCCTTGTGCGGAGCAAAGGTTCCCCACCCCGCACAAATGATCTAACTCGACCGCCAGCCTTGGTGACCGCCAAAAAAAAAGGGCACCCTGGTTGTCTAGCTCACGCAGTGAGAGGCGTGTTTTACCGTATCGTTGCCAACCGACGCCAACCCAACCTATAAATATACTACTTCAGTATATACTTATAGGGGGGGGGTTGCGGGGGTTGCGGGGGGGGGGGCGTTGAGCGGAAACATAGAAGAGATGCGCGCACATGTAGGTATTGTGTAGCGGTTAAAAAAAAAACAGGGGAAATCGTCTGCTACAAAAAAATATGATGTTACAAAAACAGAAACGGTTCACTCCCGTTTATTAACCTAATACTTCCAATCTGGACGGAACTGTAAAAACTGTTGGTGTACAAACATCAATACATACCAAACGGCCTTTCACACCTTACATTTTCCGCCCAGGGTGACACACAAACACCCTGTGTTTTAACAACGTTCACATTTTTCTTGTTTCGGAGTGCTTTATGGGTGACCAACGCTGAAGCTCATGTTATACTGAACAATACACATCGTCGGTAGGATGGCACGGAAAAACAACAAGTATTAATAGTTATTATGCCACCACCCCTTTGCAACTATAGTTCAATATACCACTGCTGTGGGCGGCAGTGTAACTTCTGCCGCTGATGCTGCTGCTGCTGATGATGCTGCTGCTGCTGTAGCATCGTTCAAGAAGAAGAAGAGGCAAAACGATTCGCATGCCGGTAGGTATATATATACCAGGTATATATTTACAGGTGTCGAAAATACTAATGTATTCTGTCTCCCTACCGTGGATCCTTTAAAGTAAGTATTGGATTGGATGAGGCCTCCTGCGCCGGCCCGTGGTCCCGCCCATACTTAATTGTTGCGTTGCCTTGTCTCTGTAGGTCTGTAGTTGACCACTGATCAGGTGCAGAGTTGTCTCACCCATACTTCCTTAACATCGGATCAAGTATTTTCAGCACGAGGTGCGGAATCATTCTTGAACTCAAGCGACAGTGGCAGCTGGTGTCGTCGTAATGGTAGCTCTGATGGCGTTATCTCTTACTATACCGCGCACTGCCCCACTAGACGTCGCCCTGATGTAGAACATGGCCGCCGACTTTATCTCCCAGCTTCCAATTTTCATGATCTCGAAAACAGAGGGAGTTGAAGACACCGTCCGGAGTAGCTTACTTCCGAACCTCGGCATCCTGCCGAGATGACGAGGACCACAGCGCCAAACCCGTCGGCTGCTCAATATGTTCTCACTTGCTCAGGGGTTCCCTCCGTCGCCGCCAACGCTTGGTTACGACGTGCCCGGATTCAGATATATATATATATATATATATATGTATATATACACTTCTACGTCAGGGATCAACTGCGCGACGTTTTGGCCTGCGCAACAAAACGCAAATCGCACGAAATCCCGGGCCGTTACGACCCTGCAGACGGATGCAGCGCCCTCGGGAGGACATCTGCTGCCCTCGTTCTGCGTGATATATATAACAACGAAATGTACCATGAGGCTCGTTGAAATATCGCAAAAGGGGCAAGTGTGCGCGCCACTGTACTCAAAACTAAAGCGAAAATGGCCAGACAAACCAACAGCAGTAATCGATGCAGCCGTAAACAAAAAACAAACAAAACAAAAACAAAACAAAACAAAACAAACAAACAAACAAACAAACGAAAACAAACAAGCAAACAAAGGTCCTGAAGAAGGTCGCAAAAGGAGGGGTGAAAGGCTGAAGAGTAGTCACAATCCAATATGGAAGAAATAATGTAAGCGTGACTTTATTTGTATATATGTACGAGTATACATATATACATATTTGCGATCATACGATAAATCGCGATCTCTCAGAGCGGTGCGATATTTACGAGACCATTCAGACGAAAACGTCTATCAATACCCCGTGATTAGCGTTTTATAGCGGTGCGACGAACCCGCGAAACGTGCGTTTACACAACGGTGAAGTAATTGGCTCAACGCGGAGTCAAACATATACCACCTCCAGTCCAAAGTAATTATGCTTCTAGCAAGCATCGAAGCGATGCTGTATCCAGGTGGGTTGTCGAGATAACTTGACGATTGCACAGACAGCGGCAACGCAACTCCGGGAATATCTACGAAAATGTTACGACGATAAGCAGAAATTGTGGATAACGAGTTGCGTTTGTGTCTGAACATGTGCAGAAAACATTTATTGAGGTTACCTAGTTGCGTTAGTGTTTGACGGTGACTTTGTGCGTCCAAAGAAACGCTCGTACAGGGTCAATACATGAGGATAGGCCGACGTCTCGGCAAAGTCGCGTCAATAAATGAGGATAGGCTGACGTCTCGGCAAAGTCGCGTCCGAAAGCCGGGAGGGGAGGGGGTGTCCCCACATCCCTGAGGCGAGTGTAGCCACCGGAACCGACGGTCATGGTCGTGGTCGTGGTCGCGAGATCGGAGGCCGAGGGTAAAGAGCACTTAACGTCACACCAGTCATATGAGCCCCTCGAGTTCCTCCAGATTATCGTTACCTCAACGATGTGTTGCTGGAACTGAAGCCGAACAACGATCGTAGCAGCGGTGTGAGCGATGGGTAAGTCGAGGGCGCAGACATGGCCGAGCTCGAAGGTAAGAGCGGATACAGCTGTATCTAGCAACGCAAGTACGCAGGGGCGTGTGCGCGCAATTTACCAAGGGGGAGAAGGGGTACCGCCGTGCCAGACACCTCGGCATCGTACAACTCAAATGATGACTATGGCGAAACTCCAAGGGAAGAGCGGATACGGCCGACCTACAACGCAAGTACCCAGAGGCGTGTGCGCGCGATTTGTCAAAATAAAGAGCGGGCAATAGCTGTACCTACCGACTCATGTACGCAGCGGCGTGTGCGCGCGATTGACCAAGGGAGACAGAGTGGGCACGGCTTAGTCAGACACCACGGTCACAGCCGTACCAGATACCGCGGTATCATACAACTCAACTAATCAACCATGGACAAAAGAGGGCAATTAGCCAAGGTGGCATCATATAACGCAACTATCGACCATGGACAAGACAGGGCAATTAGCCAAGATAGAGGGTCAACTATCAGCCATGGACGAGAGAGGGAACTAGTCAGGATAGAGAGCGGGCACAGCCGTACCAGCCACCACAGCATAAAACAACTCAACTATCGACCATGGACAAGAGAGGGTAATTATCCGAGATAGCAAGCGGGCACAGTCGTACCCGACACCGCGGCATCGTACAACTCAACTAGCAGCCATGGACGAGAGAGGGAGTTAGTCAAGAGAGAGAGCGGGCACATCCGTACCAGATACCGTGGCTTCATACAACTCAACTATCAACCATGGACGAGAGAAGGCAAGCTAGGGAGCGGGCACAGCCGTACCAGACACCGTGGCACCATAGAACTCCACTATCGATCATGGACAAGAGAAGACAAATAGCCAAGATAGAGAGCGGGCACAGCCGTACCAGACACCGTAGGATCGTACAACTCCCCTATCGATAATTGACAAGAGAGGGCAATTTGCCGAGATAGAGAGCGGGCACAGCCGTACCAGACACCGTGGCATCGTACAACTCAACTATCGATAATTGACAAGAGAGGGCAATTTGCCGAGATAGAGAGCTGGCACAGCCGTACCAGACACCGTGGCATCATACAACTCAACTATCAACCCGCCCATGGTGTCTGGTACGGCTGTGCCCGCTCTCTATCTCGGCAAATTGCCCTCTCTTGTAACTAGCACCCACGCGTACCTCGGGGGGGGTTGCAACCTGGCGGTGAGCCCGACCAAGTCGTTAACGTCCTTGCTCAGCCCTCTCATGGTTGGCGACGCTAGCTGCTCCTCGACTCCCGCATGAGCCTTGCTAGCCGGCGCCGTACGTACGCAGGCCGATACAGTGCTCCCAATAAAAGAGGATGTTGTGTAAACATAAAAAAAACCTTCTCCCAGGTCTCCCGGAGGTTAGGTCCGCATCGGATCTCCAAACGTATTCCAAGGCTCAATCGTTCTTTGGGTCTGTCAACCTCGCGGGCGGCTCCGGAACTGGGGGCAGTCACGCCTGTCTGGGGCGCGTCTGCCGGAAGGGTCGGTGTCGCCCGGGTAGTCCTAGGCATGCTCTCAAGAATTTCGTGGCCGGCTCGTGCGCTCACGAGGTTTCGGGAGCGAAAAGGAGAAGTGACCTCTCTGGGATACTCATCCTGAGACATTCTGATCGAATCCGTGATTCCATTATTTTGGACCCTCCCATGCGATCGCCATTTTACCGATGTTTTATTCGTTGTATTTGTTTTTTGTGCTTTTGTCTTTTGTAACATACGTATCTGCGTTTCCCCACCCGACCGGAGATCTGGTGGTGCTTTTTGTTGCGGACGACCGCCCTGAATAACCGAAACCTTCAGTCAGCTGACTGTACATCGGCGGCTGTCGTTACGCTTGCTTCATACAAAAGACCATTCGGAGTTCATGCCTGTATAACAGCAAAGGCCGTTACATTGGCGTCGTCCAGAAGAAAACGAACTCGGACAGATCATGATATAGACAGACGTCCATCTGTTAGGTCTTCGCCTGCCGTTGTGAGAGGTTGTGTATCCAGGATTTTTGCATTGTACAGATCCAACCTAGTAGGAAACAGTGGTGCAAGATCGTGCAGAATATATACGGCTCCCACCCGGCAACATGAGCTAGATCATACAGATCATACAGATCATACAGATCATACAGATCATACGTATAATGTGGATCATACAGATCATACAGATCATACAGATCATACAGATCATGGGGATCATACATATCATATATATAGATCATACATATCATACAGATCATACAGATCATACATATCATACAGATCATGCAAATCGTACAGACCATGCACATCATACAGATCACACAGATCACACAGATCATACAGATCATCTTCCCTGACAGATCTACTGTAGATCATCAAGTGGGAATGATCTATATATCATCTGTCCCAGCTTTGGTTTTATCATTTTCATTCACAGCAGGGGTTGTGTTGTTTTTACCTGGAAATCCGTGCGGGGGCTCTCCTGCACGAAGAACATCTGCAGCGCGATCAGCGCCAGAGAGTAGATGTCCATGGCCGGGGCCAGCTTCACTCGCCGTCCCCTCTTGTCCTCGAAGTTGCGCAGCACACACTCGGGAGCGGCGTACTCGAACGTCATGCCCATCACTTGGTCCTTGCCCGACCCTGTACGTAGCCGCACCCATCAAGCGCGCCGAACAACAACAGCAGTAGCAGCAGACGTACGTATCATGGGGGAACATATTAAATACGACCTACGGTACGCTCAAAAAATTATATATGTATAGTTATGTTTGTGAAATTTTCGCACTTTTCGCAACTTTTCTCTCCGCGCGAGCGCTTTTCGGCAAAACGCTAAGTACCCCGACACAGGAGACCCGGCCGGACACATTGGTCGAGGTTTGGGCTCGATCCGAGCTCTGTGGCTCGCGTGGCGGGCGCTCGAAGTTTTTTTTCCTCGCGGGAGTGGATAAGCCGATTTCCCGGGTTTTCTGCATGAGGCCGTGTTT
>MEHQ01002290.1:0-42044 GCA_008828725.1 Saccharina japonica | reverse complement strand
CGTGAGGTGTTGGGCGAGTCGCATAAAGGGTGAGCTGCATCCTACTATTACGGAGGACCATAGTAAATAGGACCAAATTTTGTTAGTAAAAATAGGAAAATATATAGTTTTTAGTGTGCACCGCAGGTCCTATTTACTATGGTCCCCCGTAATAACAACCGCTCTGTGAGGCGAACTTGCAGATGGACGACACCCTCCAATGAATTGGTTGAATTTATGGTGTGGCCACTTCCAGAGACAGCAATGATGGGTATTACTATTAACATGTATCTGCCTCGTGGGTGACGTACCATATACACACTACGTCCCAGAGGGTGAGAAAGCATACCATTAGAGTGCGGTAGGGGAGAGAGTAATGCCACGGCGGGGAAGAGAGCCATGCCTCTATAGTGCGGTAGGGCGGCGGCGCTGGGGGGGGAGGGTTGCACTCATGTCATGCATGGCCGTAGTCGTATGACCATAGACCCTCGCATCCCTACAAATGTCGAGACGGAGGTTATCGAGTTTTCACCGACCAGGCAGACATTGCTAGCACCAAGCGCGAAGCGCCGTGAGGTGTTGGACGAGTCGCATGAAGGGTGAGCTGCATCCTACTAAGAACCGCTTGTGAGGCGGACTTGCATATGGATGACAGCTTCAAAGGGGGGGGGCGTACTCATTTGTTGCTTGCCTTAGTCATTTGACCATTGACCACGCATCCCTTTCGAGACGGAGCATGAAGGCGGGGGGGGGAGGGGTACTCATGTGTTGCTTGTCTTAGGTCACTTGACCATTGACCACCCACCCCTTTCAAGACGGAGCACCGAGGTGCGGTGGGGGAGGATTGCACTCATGTCATGCATGGCCGTGGTCGTATGACCATAGACCCTCGCATCCCTATACACAATGCCGGGACGGAGCATGTCGGGTTTTTCACCCGGGGTGGGGGGCGGGTAAAATGACTCACCGCACTCTGTTGGCGAGGGGCGTCCCGCGCTCTTCTCCTTCGTAAACAGCAGGGTCTTGAGGTCGCACTCTAACGCCTCAATGGCGACGGCGTGGGTTTCCACGTCGACGGAAAAATACTTCACGATGTTTTGGTGGCACCCTGGCGCAAGACTGTCACCGGGCCGAAGTGGGAAAGGGGGGGGGGGGGGGGGGCAAGAAAGACACCCAAGGAAGGAATTTAGTATTAATAGTTTTCATCTGGATGTGCCAAAAACAAAACGTGGTCAATAGCCGGATCTGTTGTGCGTATTTCGATCTATTATGCGTATTGGGACTACCATTCCTTGGGTTAATATTCGTTTTTGTGATCAATGTTCCTATTCACCACAACCGAGACTACTGGTACCTGGTCTGGTATCCCTTAGGTCGATTTGCGTTCTGTAGGTCAACATTCCTACGAGTACACAATCGAGACTATTTTGTTTGGGTTGGTAGGCGTGTTGTAGATCCATATTCCTGTACAGCCGAGACTAATATTTTGAGTTGATTTGCGTTTTTTCAGGTCAATACTCCTATAAGGATCGTCACACCCTGGGTGGGCTTGCGCTTTAAGGAAATGCTCCCATCCATACAATCGAGCCTAATCCTTACCGTGATTTGCGATTTTTAGGGAATTTTTCCTTTACAAAGAACACTCTTTCCCTGGGTTGAGTCGCTTTTTGCAGTAGGTCAATATTCCCATACAATCGAGACTATTTTTTGTTCCCCTCGTCCCCATGTATTTTTTTTCGCACTTCTGTCCGTCTCCCTCCATAGTCGTCCCTCAGATCCGGGGTCACAAAGTAGGAGCTTCTGCCCTCCTCCGCACTACGGTCGGTTCGTGCCTTGATTTTTTATCGCGAGAAGACAGACTTCAGCCCTTTCTTCCCCTCATCGACTCGCATCGAATTGCATTGAATTTGCGTTTCAAGTCAACATTACCCTACACGACGAGTATCTTATCGAAGAAAATTCCTTGTATTTAATACGTAGATTGTTTTTTTTGCGGTTCTAAACTTCAATATTTCATACCCAATCGAGACTACTCCTTAGGTACATACAGTAGACCTGCTGGTCTGCCTTCTAAATAGGCCTGTACGAAGTACATTCTTACAAAAATCGAAAAGACTCATTCCCATGGATTGACGTCCATTTCAGAAAAAAAAAAAAAAAATTACACAATTTGAGAGAAGGTCCTCCACAACCGTGCCGTGCAATTCCATGACCTTTGTTACAGCAATCGGTGGAGCGGTTCCCAAAATCGGACGCGTGCGACCATAGAGGTAGCACTTTTTGGCATATATATACTATATATGCATATATATGCATATATATGCATATATATATATTCTGAAGGACGGGGCGCTCCTTAGCCCCTTAAGAACTGGTTCGACGTATGTGGGGGAAAACTACTTGGAATTAGTGCGGAATAAGTTTTCAGTTCTGAATGGGTTAACCCTACGTAAAATCGTCGGAATTCCAAAGTATTGTGTTGCAGAACGTTTCATCTTATGCTTAGGTCGTTGGGGGGTTGATTGCTCATCAGGTATATAGGTAAATATCATATCGTAGCACTTTTCGTTTTCGTCCAAAAACTCAGTTTTGGGGTCAGGTAAAATTGAGTGCTCCTTAAGTGACCACTCCCAGAAAAAAAAAAAAAACATGGTGCACCTCTGTTATCGTATGTAAATATTATATCGTAGCATTTTTCATTTTCGTCCAAAAACTCAGTTTTGGGGTCAGGTAAATAGAGTGCTCCTTAAGTGACCACTCCCAGAAAGAAAAAAAAACATGGTGCACCTCTGTTATCGTATATAGCATACTTCATCGGGCGCATCGTAGATTCCCGCTTCCAAGTCGCGCAGGGGTGTGTGCGATCGCTTTTCAGTGCTCATCTTATCGAGAAGCGGCGCTTTTCAGTGCTCGTCTTATCGAAAAGCGATTAAGGGTACTCGGTAAAAAGTCGAACAAACGTTAGTTCATTTTTTCGGAAGGAAGGCCTCTCTCGACCAGATGTTCTTCGAAAAAAAAACTTGTTTCGGTATTTTTGGCAAGCTCAACCTTTTCCGTTCTGGAAAAATTGAGCGCTGAAAAAAAATGATCGCACTACGGACGTGCCCTGAGTGAACTAACTCAACGCGAGAAAAAATACAAGAAAACAAAAATGGCGTATAAAAAGACGGCGCACCTTCTCGTGATGGCCAGCTCTCTTCGGAAAGCCTCTCGCACGAAAGAATGGCCACCCTGAGGTTAATCAACAAGGTGGAAGGGAGGGAAATTCTAAATTTAGGTTATAGTCATCCAGTTTTAATAGCGGCGAGAGGGTGGTGGGGGGGGGGGGGGGGGGCAAACCAGCTCTCTTCGGAAAGCCTCTCGCACGAAAGAATGGCCACCCTGAGGTTAATCAACAAGGTGGAAGGGAGGGAAATTCTAAATTTAGGTTATAGTCATCCAGTTTTAATAGCGGCGAGAGGGTGGTGGGGGGGGGGGCGGGGTCAACAGCGTTACTCAAGACCATTCTCGACCAGCACGAGGCTCGAGATTAGTACGCACGAAGCACGAGAACAATCGTGAGAAAAATTCTGCAATACGCGACGATCAGACCAAATACGATGCCATTCTAAGCGGTGTGGCCGCGACGGCAAGGCTTCCATCCCGCGCCACCGAATCATAACGAGAGAGCGATTCGTAAAGGTATAAACTAGCAAGCATATCGAAACATGTATTATTGTTTGTGTTTTTTTTTGGGGGGGGTGTACTCATGTCGTGGACGGCCGTAGGGGGGAGGGTGATTTTCTTCGAGCGACTTTACTGCTGGTTGTCTTTATTTCCTTCGTTTGTCGTGTTTTTTGTCAATATATTTTCACTACATTTTATACCTGGTGTGTGTGTTTTTTGTTCCAGAACGGTTAAGCCTGATTTTGACACGACGGACTTGCGTGATGAGTACATCTGACGAAAAAAAGCATCAACAAAGACAACGACAACGACAACAACAGTAGCACCAACACCAACACCAACAGCAACAGCAACAGCAAAGAAACTCACTCCTCTCTGCTGAAAAACACAAAACGTGGTTCTAGTACCTCAACAGCACGCTCCACCATGCAAACCAACCGACCCGACCCGACCCGACCCGACGCACGCACCCGTCCCGCCTCACTCCTATGGGCCCCTGTGGTCAGGCAACACCTACCGGGCGCAAGGTCTTCACCACGATTCCGCGCCCCTCTGTGTATATATCAACCGCAAGCTGCTCCTCGGGGTGGTTCATAGTCAAGCGTCGGACTTCGCCGCAAGAACCAGCGCCCAGCAGCTGTCCGACGGATACATAGTCGCGGTCAAGGCTCGCCACGGTCTCGAGGAAATCGATCCCGTCGGACTCGAGCACCCGCGACCGAGCGCGCTCTCCTTCCAGGAATCTCGCCCCGGTCCAGGAGGACTCACTGTCGCTGTCGTCCTCGCTGTCGCCGCCGCTGCTGCTGTCATCGCTGCTATCGACGCTACTGGCGCTACCGACGCTACCGACGCTACCGACGCTGCCGCCGCTGCTGTCGGTACCGGCGATACCGACGAGAACATCGCTGCCGTCGCTATCGCCGCTGCTGCTGCTGCTGCTACTGTTGCTACTGCTCTCAAGGGTTTCGCGCTCCGGAGTGTGTACAAACGGGTAGGCGGTCTGACAGCTCTTGTCGTCGTGGGCAGTGGCGCCGTCGGCCGCGTCGCCGGTGACTGTCGGCTGGAGCCCTTCCACGAGCGCCCGAGCACTACCGCAATCCCCCCCACCGACATCACCAGCGCTACCGCCACCACCATCATCACCACCACCACCACCACCACCCCCACCATCGCCACCATCATTACCACCATCATCACCACCCTCGCCACCACTACCCCCACCGACACCACTGTCACCACCACCACCATCACCACCACCACCACCACCATCGACACCATCCTTACCACCACCATCACCACCATCATCACCACCACCACCACCACCACCACCACCATTGCCACCACCAACCTTCTCCGAAGGAGGTGCTGCAACCCCCGAGGCTTGGGGAAGCGGGGTCGTCTTCATCGACGCGGAAACCACCGCGTGCGCTCCCGCCGCCGAGCCTAGGCCGAGAGCCTCGTCGGAAGAATCGACAAGGTGGTCGGACCGCGCGGCGTCAGACGGCGCGGCGTCAGACTGCGCGGCGCCGGACCGCGTGGCGCCGGCACCGGCACCGTCATTGCCCGTAGCTTTCAACGTGTTCCTCCGCCCACGCACCGCCACGATCGCCCGCTTCACGTCAGCAGCGAAGGAGTGCTTGGAACCGCGCGCGGGGCTTGGCAGAGCAAGTTCACCGAGGCCAAAGCTAGAGCCGAGGCCGTTAACATGTGTGCCGGCGGTGGAGGCACCGCCAGGAAGACTCCCCCCCTCGGGGAAACTCTCAATCAAGCGCGCGGCCTCTGCCCGGATCTCGACGATAACGTCGACCAGGGATTCCGGCACCGGCAGGTGCAGGGTTTGGTCAGAGTCGCTCTTGTGAAGGCCGTCCGCGTCAGCGTCCCCGCCCGCGCCCTTGCCCGAGTTCGCTTCGTCCTTCTTCGCCGTTTCGGACTCCGCGCCGCCACCGTTCCCGTCCACGTCCTGCTCATTCTCATTCGCATCCCTGAAAATCAGGACAGCCTCGGATGTCACCGTCTCCCCCCTCCCCTTCTCCTCCTCCTTGTTGCCGCCAGCGACCACCTTGCCCTGGTCCCCCCGGTCACCCCCAGAGTCGATGGCGTGCCCTGAACCAGCGGCGCCGGCGGAGGCATCGGTGTTCTCGTCCTTGACCCGTTGTTTCGCTTCTCCATCTGTCTCGCTCGGCGCATTGAGCGCTTCGCCCGCGTCTCGTTCCGTGTCGCTCCTGTCCGTCTCGCCGGCCACGTTGTTGACCGGTTCGTTTGCGTCTATCCGACCTTTCCCCACAACAGCGTCGGCGGCGGCGGTGGCGAAGGCCACGGTGGCGGCGGCGGCGGCGGCCGCGGTGGCGGCGACGGCCGCGGCAGTAGCGGCAGCGGCGGCGGCGGTGTACTCCTTGCACGGCTTAACTTCCTCCACCGTCTCGCTCGGCACATCGATCGTTTCACCGTCGGAGTCCTCTTTCGTGGTACCCTCCTCCGTTTCGCTGGCCGCGCTAGCGGAGTCGCTCGCATCGTCCCGCCGCCCCGCCTCTCCGGTCGCCACGCTGCCGCCACAAACCGTCCCGCCGCCGGTGCACTGGTCGATCTTCCCGATCGCCTCGCCCACTCCACCGGAAACAATCACCGCGTTGACCGAATCGCCCACCTCGCCATGTTTGCCCGCGGCACCGCTCGCCTCACCGGCCAACTCGCGAGCGGCGCAAGAAGCCACGACTTTCTCCGGCTCGGTCCCCTTAACCTCCTCAGCAGCGATCGTCGTCTTCTCGCCAGCGCTGCCTCTCGGGTCCGCGTCCCGCTCCCCCTCGCCCTCCCTCCCGACGTTCGTGCCCGCAGTAGCACCGCCCGCGTTGTTTTTCGAGAGCTTCTCTCTCACCTCCCCTGTCGAAGCGACCACGCCGCCGCCGCCCGTTCCCTCCTCCTCGTCCTTCTCCTTCTGTTCCTCCTGTTCCCCCTCCTCCCCCCCACCCCCCTCCCCCTCCTTCTCCTCCTCATCTGCCTCCTTAAGCGTTAGGTCAGCGGCACCAAGGCCCGCCGCCGCGCGGGTGGTAGCTCCCTCCCCCGCCCTTTCACCCGAGATGGTACCTTCGTCTGAAAAGACGGTAGAAGGGGCTTCCGTCGATGCGTGGGAGGTGGCCGCGTAGGAAGAGCCGCGCGACGACCCGCCGCTGCCGCCGCTGCCGCCGCTAACGCCAACGCTGCCAACGCCGCCGGCCGAGGAAAACGCTGTCGTGACGGTGTCTTGGAGGGTTCGCAGCTGGGTGTAGCACGTCGCGAGAAAGTACGCGGTGTTGGCCTTCTGCGCCTCCAGCAGTTCGATGCGGCTGCTCGCCTGTTTTGTTTTTTGTTTTGTTTTTTGTTTTGTTTTGGGGTTGGGAAATATTGAAAAATAAATAATGTAAGGAATGGTGGGGTCGTGTGGGTATAAAATAAGGGTTTGCATGCGTGTGTGCGGGCATGCATGCTGGCGGGCAGGCGGGGCGAAAAACAGACATGGAGACGCGCCAGCAACGGCAACAAAAGGGATGCAGCACGATTTTGTTTTTCGGTGGTGTTAGCGTTGCGGTACAGTACGAGCATGGAGGAGGCCTCTTCAACCATTGTGTGCCGGTGATCTCCTTGTCGAGCAATAGTCAACGCCAAAGCATCAATCTTGACTTGCTTGAGCTGAGATCTGCAAAAAATATTTCTCCCCAGGCTGTCAATTCTTCGCGTGTTTCTACGCAAGCGGAGTGAAAAATGGATTGTTTTTCTAAGCCTGAATACCGTGCAAACATAGAACCTTACCTTGGATCGAGAGTCTGAGTACCCCCCCCCCCCTATAAATATATTACATTTATAGGTTGGGTTGGCGTCGGTTGGCAACGACGCTGTAAAACACGCCACTCGCTGCGTGAGCTAGACAACCAGGGTGCCGTTTTTTTTTGTTATTTTTTTTTGGCGGTCACCAAAGCTGGCGGTCGAGTAGATCATTTGTGCGGGGTGGAGAACCTTTGTTCCGCACAAGGGGAATGGTCGTATCACGTAGTGTTAATATGGTAAGGCGTCCGCGAGGCAGTTACATAGTAAAACCCATTGCTGTCTCCGGAAGTGGCCACACCAGAAATTAAATTAACTCATTGAAGCTGTCGTCCATATGCAAGTCCGCCTCAGAGGCGGTTCTTAGCAGGATGCAGCTCACCCTCCATGCGACTCGCCCAATACCTCACGGCGTTTCGCGCTTGGTGCAAGCAATGTCTGCCTGGTTGGTGAAAACCCAACGCGCTCCGTCCCGGCATTGTAGGGATGCGAGGGTCTATGGTCATATGACTACGGCCGTGCACAACATGAGTACACCCCCCCCCCCCCCCCCTCCCCCCGGGTATAGGTTGGGTTGGCGTCGGTTGGCAACGACGCTGTAAAACACGCCACTCGCTGCGTGAGCTAGACAACCAGGGTGCCGTTTTTTTTTGTTATTTTTTTTTGGCGGTCACCAAAGCTGGCGGTCGAGTAGATCATTTGTGCGGGGTGGAGAACCTTTGTTCCGCACAAGGGGAATGGTCGTATCACGTAGTGTTAATATGGTAAGGCGTCCGCGAGGCAGTTACATAGTAAAACCCATTGCTGTCTCCGGAAGTGGCCACACCAGAAATTAAATTAACTCATTGAAGCTGTCGTCCATATGCAAGTCCGCCTCAGAGGCGGTTCTTAGCAGGATGCAGCTCACCCTCCATGCGACTCGCCCAATACCTCACGGCGTTTCGCGCTTGGTGCAAGCAATGTCTGCCTGGTTGGTGAAAACCCAACGCGCTCCGTCCCGGCATTGTAGGGATGCGAGGGTCTATGGTCATATGACTACGGCCGTGCACAACATGAGTACACCCCCCCCCCCACGCGCCTGGTTGGTGAAAACCCGACGTGCTGCGTCCCGCCATTGCAGGGAGCGCGAGGGTCTACGGTCATTTGACTTCCGATACGCATGATATGAGTACTCTCCCCCTCCTCACGTCGGGTCATACATTTAGGCCATGTATGACATGAGCACACACCCTCCCCCCCCCTCACGACTACGGGCGTGCACGAAATTCGTACACCTCCCCCCTGACGCACTGAACTACGGCCGCGAATAAAAATAAGCGCACACACACTCCCACACTGGGCGATACTTTTCGCGTTAGAATACCCTCCGCCTCCTTGAGCAGTGGAAGTTTCACATTTGATGCGCGCCAAAACCAGACTACCAGGTATCTCTTATCCCAGGTCACCCCCCCCCCCCCGGTCCCATCGTAGGAAATCCGCAGTCCTGATGCGTTCATACGAGTCTACCTCAACACATACCCCCCCCCTCCCCCCGACCTCCCCCCTCCCCTCCACCGCCTATTATTCCTTCTCCACCCACCTCCTTCAGTTTGGACCGGTCGGTCGCTAGTTCCGCCTTGGTCGCCTCCAGGTTAGCCTTGACCACCACAAGCGAAGAGGTGGCCTCGAAAAACTCGTCGACCGACACGAAGAGCGGCGTCCCATCCTGTTTCGCCGGCGACTTCAGCACGAGAGCCTGCGTCCGAAGCGCTACCGGCACAGCAGGTCCCGCCATCTCCCCCCCACCCGCCGCCGCCGCCACCCCTACCGCTGCCGCCGCCGCCGCCGCCGCTGCCGATACCGACGTCGCCGTCTTCCCTGCCGCTGCTGCTTCTACTGAAGCAGCGCTACAGGCGGTGTTGCCGCTGCTACAGCTGCCGCTTTCCCCGCCGTCCCTCAAAGCGTGCACGAGCACCGCCGTAACCATGTCGAGGTGTCGGTCGGGCTTGACCTGATGGGACCTTCTTCGGAGCTTCTGCCTGAACACACCTTTGCGCGCGGGCCGCAGGCTCAAAGCCTTCCCGACGAGGAGGGAGATCACCGTCGAGGGCGCGTTGTCTCCCTCCGCGTTGGCCCACTCCCGAATTTCAGACCTCACGGTTTCGAGGCTGGATTTGCGCGGCGTGAGCGAGAGCTTCGTGAGGTAGGCGATGTGGAGGTCGTCGTCGGAGGAGGCGAGCATGACGAGGCCGAGAGCCGTCTCGAAGTGGCTGATAGAGAGATTCTGTGGCCTGAGGGGAAAAAGAAAAAAAAAACAAATTAAATTTGCACAAAAAGACCAAAACAAGAAAACAGAATGAAAAACGAAACAAAAAAACGAACGAAACCAAAACGAAACAAAAGGAATTGATCAGATTAAAACTATCGATCATTCAATTCATCGTAGATATTCTCCCACTCCAGAGTTATTGGATCCTGTCCTGTGACCACAGGCTGGAGTTTTTGGCGATGAGCTTATTTATGCGAGAAGAAGAACAACAACAACATCAACTCGGAACGCAGAGTACGCCCGAACGATGGGTGTATCTCACAGCTTGCAAAAAACAAAAACGCTGAGCATCGACCATCTCGCGCTGTCTCACAGCTCTGCGACCTTAATTTTTTAATTGGCTGTGACTCTGTATACATACAACAGAGCAGTTGTTCAGTCTACAGTAGGGGTACGGTTCTCGATTTAACGGCGTTTTCCCTAAAAAAAAAAAAAAACTTTCACGCGTCTCTTAACCTTTATTTAGCGCTATCATACGGCAAAAAACGTATTCCGGCACTATTTCCAAGTATTTTGTCCCCCCCAAAAAACAAAAAAAACGTGGGAGATATTATAAAATACCTGGCAGTGTGCAGCATTTCCCAACCCGTGACAACAAAAAAAGGTTCTGCATGATGGGGATTTTCAGGCGCAACCCCTTCGATAGCCTCAAGAGATGCACGACGGAAGAGGAACGTCGAGATTCGCACCCAACGGGATCACGAGAAAGGGCAATCCTTATCCTCACGCCACTCACAGGCCAACAAGACGCGCCCAGAGCCGCCCACAGATTAGGGGTTGATGGCACGTGTTACGATGGAAGAGGTAGCACTTTAACGCTGAAACGTTTTTTTTTTTTTTAATAACGGAGCGCTCCTTAAGGGCCCGTTTTAACGAGTATACAATAAATTCAATTTGGGAAAAATGAAATTCAAAATCGCTTTTCATTGAACAACACACGCACCAGCACCCCCCAAGATCCAAAAAATATTTGGTGCTGGTTCGCGTGTTGACCAATGAAAAGCGGATTTGATTTTTTTTTTCCAAATTGATTTTATTCTTCTTCGTTAAAACGGGCCCTTAACCCCAAAAAATCGCCTGAATTTTATTCCTGCGTTGCAATAGTTTTCGTAGTATACTCAGGCCATGAGGTTGTTTCATCGGGTGGGCCTAATAAGCCCCCTTCTATTTTCCTCAAAAAAAAAACGTTTTTTAGACTACTGCAGGTATAGAGGTCCTCAAGTCAAGAAGAGCCTCAGCAAAAACTTGGTGCACCTATACCGTACGTAGCATACGTCTTGTAACGGCAAACGTAAATCCCACACTACTTCCAAAGGTAAGGTTGTCACCCCCCCCCCTCTCCCCGAAAAAAAAACGCGGGAGAATTCCTATATATTTAAAGGAGGTTTTATATATATATAGCTGGGTCCCAAGAAAAAAGGTCACCGGTGGTTAGTATATATGTATATACGTGTGTACGTAACGCGCGTGGAAGCACACTCACGTTTTGAGCCTGTTAATGACCACGGACATGGCTTCGGCCAAGCGAGGATCGACCAGCACGCGAGTTGGTGGTGCCGTTGCCGCCGCCGCCGGTGCTGCTGCTGCTGCTGGTGCTGGTGGTGGTGGTTGTGATTGCGCCGCTTGTTGTTGTGGTGTCGTCGTCGTCGTCGTTGGCGTCGACGGCGGCGGCCTCGCCAATGCCGTGCCCTCCGGTCGGGTCGTCTTCCTGTCGGTACCCGCCTCCGCCGCTCCTGTCGCCACTACCATCCTGCCTTCCGTTCGATGGTTGGTGTTGGTGTTGGTGTTGCTGTTGCTGTTGCTGTTGCTGTTGGTGTTGCTGCTGCTGCTGCTGTTGGACGTTGCGGGGTCTTCTTGATTGTTGGTCAAACTTCCTCTGTGGTCTAGAACCTGTGGTGTTGCCAAGAGTAGGAGGTGAGGAGGGGGGGCGGGGGCGGGGGCGGGGGGGGCGTACTCATTTGTTGCTTGCCTTAGTATTTTGACCATTGGCCACGCATCCCTTTTGAGAGGGAGCACAGTTCCTACTCCTAATAGAGACACCTCTAGCAGTTGGAGGGAGCGGAGTTGCGCGATTGTTGTTGTTGTTGTTGTTGTTGTCGTTGCCGTTGTCGTTGTCGTTGTTGTTGTTGTTGTCGTTGTCGTTGTCGTTGTCGTTGTTGTTGTCGTTGTTGTTGTTGTTGTTGTTGTCGTTGTTGTTGTTGTTGTTGTTGTTGTTGTTGTTGTTGTTGTTGTTGTTGTTGTTGTTGTTGTTGTTGTTGTTGTTGTTGTTGTTGTTGTTGTTGTTGTCGTTGTTGTTGTTGTTGTTGTCGTTGTTGTTGTTGTTGTTGTTGCTGTTGCTGTTGTTGTTGTTGTTGTGGCTGTTGTTCCATTTTCTCTGCGATATAAAATCTGTAGGTTCAGCGATCTGCGATCTAAAATATGTGGTGGTGGTATATATGAGTAGGAGGGGGGGGGGGGTGTGCTCGGTATGCATGCATGGCCGTAGTCATATGACCATAGACCCTCGCATCCGGGGGGGAGGGGGTGATTGTTGTTGTTGTTGTTGTTGGTGGTGGTGGCGGATGGCGGATGGAGGGTCTTCTCAGTGGTTCGCCGTACTCTCTGCTCGATCTATAGCCTGCGGTGTTGGTAGGAAACGAGGTGAGTAGGACATGGAGGTTTGGGGGGGGGGGGGGGCGGGGGTTCCGCCTTTGTAACAGCACCTACGTGACGAGCAGACAAAGGAAAAAACGATAAAACGGACGATTGGTATACAGTACGATAGGACACCTATTCTTCATCATAATATTTTAGAAAAGGGGTGTCTTCTACACTTACTCCGGTGTAACGACTCCCGAATTTCGTGTTTTTTACGTAAATCTCAGCGTGCCTTTCTTAGGGCTCGTTTTCTTTATCGGCGTCCAGGTATAGTACGAATATGGAGCCGCGTTTTTATGTGAGGATATATTTTTCGCCAGATATTTTTTTGTTTTGTTTTTTTTTTGGGACAGTTGGGTCTTAAGGGATCCCGAATTTTCGGCGACGGAAAAACAAAACAAAACATCCATAGATCGTTCGGCAGGGGCATATACGACACGTTTGCAAAAGTTCAGGCTTCATCTCTTTGAAACGGCGTGGACATTTGACGTTTGTGCGGTAAAACGTGTAAATTCCGGCATCGCGTAGTTTCAGTATATAATCGATTTTTGGCGTTGAATAGGACTTCATATTGATGATACGCAGTCAGATCTTCGAATGTTTGCGTGAAACTTTGTACAAACATGCCATGGAAGCGGCTCGTTCAGAAAAAAAAGGGCAACATCTTGGTAAAATGGGAAACAAAATATACACACGTACGCATACGTATTCCTACGGAAACGGCGGGCTATTGTTGGCCTCTTTGGAGGCCTAATTGTGATTGGTCGGGCCACATTTTCGACGGTATAGCATCAGTCCTAGGCCCAAAAACTGACGACGTTACCCTCTTCCACTGTTCATGGCGATCAGTATGAGGTACCAAGTGTGTGACATTTGAATTGTTATTGCATGCGGCATTCGTGACTGACGAAAGTTGGGGTGTTGTGCTTGAACCAGCTCGTATCGTATCGTACTTACTACGAGTACACTTTGCTCTGCAAAGTAAGGTCAGCGAGGAATCTCGACGAGTTTTTGCTCGAAATATATACGGGTATCGTACATACACCCCTCGCGCCCCCCCCTGCCCCCGCCCCGCCCCCATCCCGCCTCCCACGCGCGAGTACTGAAGAGGCTTTGCTACGACGGTAGCAGCTGATGGTGCGGTAGAGGTGGCTATGATCGTACGAGTACCCCCCCTCCGTCCAAGAGCAGCGACAATGTCATTGGAAAAGCTGTGACAGCCTGTGCATGCTGTGTGGCGTGGGCACTGCTGTTGTTGCTGTGCTTGGTTGCTGTGAAAAAAAACGCGGCTCAACTCACAAACATGGCAATTTCTCGGTACGAGTAGTATGTACGAGCATGATACAACAGGCGACGTCTCACAGCAGGCAGAGTCGTTCACCAACGGTAGGTGTTGCCTACGCATACCACCGTGGCGGTCTAGATCAAGCAGGGGGCAGAGGTGGGGTGGGGGGAGGGTATCCGAGCTTCGGGCGGGCGGGCGGGCGGGCGGGCTCTACAGTCTGTGTCTGCTGTTTTCACGCCAAAGGATTTGCTGTTGGACTTGATTGGACCAAAAAAAAAAGACCCTCGGATCGTGTCAATTCTCGGCAGCACGAGCGAGGCCTCACAGGGTCGCTCGTAGGTGTCGCCACGAATACCGTGGCGGTCTAGATCGAGGAGGGGCTCAGAGAAGGGGTCGGGGGTGGGTGCGGCGTGGCTTCTCGGGAGGGTTGTACAGGACGAGAGTGTCTTGCAGTGCTACTACCTGTGTAGGTACAGGGTTCGACGGACGAGCTGATGGACGTTGATCGATGTCGAAAAGTCTTCCACACGAAGCCTCGCCACACGAACCCGAGATGTTCCGTACAAGGCCGACAAGCTCTGAGCTAGCGCGCTGCGCGCACGCATGGGGGGGGGGGCTCGGTGGCGTTCAGCCGAGGTACACGCGAGCACTCCAACAACAAGCCGAGGCAGAAAAATACGAGTTGAAGAACAAACACAGACTTGCCGCGGGATTTAAAAAAAAAAATGTGAGGCAATTATGTCGCCTCACCGTTTTCGTGAGCGGGCGATGCCGAGCCAGCGACATCTTGGAACGAGGTAGTAGTAGTTCACGGAAGTAGTAGTAGGTCGCAGAAGTAGTAGCAGTTCTTCCTCTTCTCTCGTCTGTGGGCTTTGTTCTTCTGTACGTATGATATGTTCTGTGCGTGCCAGGATCGTGGGAGTTGAACTTTGAACGCGGTACGGATGCACTGATAAACCCCGCCCGAATCACGCCAATTTTGCGGTGACGCGTCAATTTCGGCCCAATCAGAAGTTTCTTGGAAAAATCTTCGGGGGTGTGCGCATCAGGAGCCAGGAGCCGATGGCAAAAGCACGAGCAGTGTGACTGACACGGTCAGCTAAAATCTACAGCAGTACAACAGCAGCAGCAGCAAGCAGTAGTGTCGTGCTCGCAGTGTTTACGACTTATGACTTGTGACAGAGCACAGACTTTTTCAGCAGTAATACATAGAGCCGTCTGTATGAACGAGTGGTATGATCGGTATGAAGTGTATGACGATGCGCGCGTGTCGAATATTTACCTCGTACAGCAGTGGCTCGTACGACAAAAGCAAGAGAATGGTCAAGGGGACCAGCATACACAAAAAAACAACGGTATGCATCCTGGACTACTGCTTGCTGTGATTAACAGAGAAGGATGTTATAGGCTTGTTTTCGGCCTACAGTACGTAGTACGCGAAATATGTTAAGAGTTTCTTAGTTTTGGCCAGACTGGAATCCTTATATCATGTAAGACTGGGTGTGTTCCCCACTATTTTCAGTACAAAAAAGTCGCATTCTTAGTTTTCCCCCAAAATCTGTCTCGAATTCTTATTTACCAGATTCTCAACATCTGTCACGTACGCAACGTATACCACGCCGGGTACCCACTACTTGCTGTTGCTGTACACCTGTTATTGTTGCATACCTGATATATTATTCTGTACTTGCTGAGACATTTCCTACTTGCAGCAGCACACAGACAGGCTTAATCGTGCGGCCGTTGAGGCTTTTGATACTAAAAAAAGCATAGTCAGTCGTAAAGCATGCATTGTGAAGTGACCCGTGCTACGATGATAGAGGTACGAAGCGTTTTTTGCTGAAACAATTTCTGAATGATCGGGCTCCTTAGGGCCCATATTAACGAGTACAAAATAAATCCAATTTGGAAAAAATAAAATTCAAATACTCGTACTCTGTACGTAGGATTTATAGGGGCGATCCCTGCTGATCACAAACAAACGCATATCATATCGTAGCTCTATACGACGAGTAGGAGCTGTAAATTCTGAAGATACAAAAAAACACAGCCTGAAATTCTTCTGAACTCCCAAATTCTCAACATACATATTCATACATCGTCGCGTAGTACTTACAATATTATGACGACGGCAGCACTATGACTGTTGGTATATACCTGGTATACAGTACCACATGATTCCCATGCTATTCCCTGCGTTCACCAAACAGAGTAGGGTCAATACCCAAAAGCAGTATGAGTACGTACGTAGTCGGGCAAGGCCGGGCAGGCGCCGAACCTCTATTAACACAGAGTTATACGTACTTCATCAGGGAAATAAATGTATTACGTTCGTAGATTTACCGGGCTTGCTGTCACGCTCGTTCGAATGGCAAACACGCCGTTTCTCCGTGTCAACGAAACACCAAGACCAAGACAGCAACACCAGACACATTTTTTACCAAACAACAAAAAGCACGTTATCACCGAGGCAGAAAACATCAAACATCATCAAACACCAAACAAACCGTTCACCACCCCCATCACATCCATCATGCATCGTCGCTGATGACATCATCACATTCTTTGAAAAAAAACTCGATTGACACTTGTTGTGTACCTGGTACATATCATAACACATATAAACGCCCTTTGTATATACGCATTAAAAGGATGTGAGAAACGAAGGAAGAACTCAAAATACTCTTTTACTATTGAAAAAAAAAAAATCCCACACTTATTCCAAGTAGGTTTTCCGTGAAAAATGGTGGCAGTTCTTAAGGGGGTTAAGGAGGCGTTCGTGCTACTTTTTCTACTATTATACCAGGTACGATGTATTGCTATTATTCCACTATTCCTTACACATTACCTACCAGACTACCCGTACTACCGGTACTGCGTTAGTACTGGCGTTTGTGACTTTCCCCACCCCCTACAAAAAAAAAAAGCATCTACGACCTCTCGTAGAGACCTTTGTTCCTTCTTCTCCCTGTTCGCAGCAACATCATCCTTCCCCTCTTCCCGCCTGCAGAGCGCTAACAACATGTGTCACATCTCCTCTCTAAATAAACGGCCAATAAAAAATATCGCCACGATTATTATTGCCAACCAAAAAAGGGGGGCGGCGATTTCATGCAGCAAGCCAGCCGCTTCTCACAATGTGCTGACCCCTGCTGTACCGTTCCTCTAATTTGCTCGTCCACAAGCGAAGTGCAACAACACCATGGGCGGGCAATCCACCGACATACCGACCGGCCTACCGGCCGGCCTACCGACCGACCGACCGACCGACCCAGCTCTTACCCGCGGCATGTATAGCCCTATCTGACGGCGGTACATGTTACGCTGCGTTGTGGCGCTGCACAAACACGCAGGGCTTGAAGATAGCCCATCATCGCGCGTGGGGAACAAAACCGAAGGTAAATATATATGTACCCGAGATACATACGCGCGCTTACAGAAACAAAAACAAAAGTAATGAGAAGAGCGCTCACCAAAAAACCTCGACACAATGCCAGGGGCGACTACCAAAAAGCCTCAACACAACGACCGTGTCAAGGGTGGACGGCTGGCCGACTGGCCGACCACCGACACAAGGTGCAAACCTATCGCTGCAATTTGCTTCAGCTCAACCACTGCAAGGCAACTCGCTTTTGCTAGCTATATACCCTGGTGCTAATTATCCCGTGCCGATTTTTAAGCGGCAATAGAATAAAAAAACAAAAAAGTAAAAATGGCTGGCTACCGTAGCTTACGCTCGTTCGCTCGCTCGCTTGCCCATTGAGATGCTCCCTCCCTCCCTCCCTCCCTCCCTCGCCTTTGCTCTGTATTGCTGTCTCAGCTTGCCGTCTCGACCCACCCATTCGCTAACTCTATATGTACGTAGCGCTTACTCCACCGCCTGTCTGCTCCATCCCTATTATCATTCGCTGTCGGTGGTCTCGTCGCTTTCATCATCGGCATCGTCGTCCGAGATATCCCCAATCTCCGGCGCGGTGTCGTCGCCGCCAGGAGCTTCCACCGCCACCGCCGCAGCTCCATCGGGCGTACCGCCACCCTCCCCTTCCTCCTCCTCCTCCTCCTTCTCATTCTCGGTATCGCCGCCACCGTCACTACCACCACCACCATCATCATCGTTCTTGTCGTTGTCGCTACCGCTGCTGTCGGTGCTACTACTATTGAGCTCCTCCGTCTCCTGCGACATACCGCGGGCGGTAAAAACAACCGCCGACGGCTCGTCAGAAGACGAGCCTTCCCCTTCGCTCGAGCTCGAGTCTTCCGCCGGCCCTGCCCCCGCCCCCGCCCCCGCCCTCCCCCCCCCCCGCCCAGCCCCCTTCCCATTCCCTTCCTCCTCAGTGGAACTCCCGTCCCCGCTCCCCTCTTCTTCGCTAGATTCCCCCTCCCTCTCGCCCTCGCTCTCCTCTTCTTCGCCCTCCCGTTGGACAGTGTTAGGAGGCAGCAGCTGCTTCCCCTTCCCCTTCCCCTTGCCCTTCCCTTTTCCGGTGGCGGCGGAGGCGGCGGCGGCAGTCGCGGTCTCCTTCGAGGCCAACTTCGGCGCGGCTGCCTGCGGCTGGGCGCTCTTCTTCTTCTTAGCAGCGACGGTAGCAACCGCCCCTTCGGACCCAGACCCGACGAGGCCTTTCGACGTTTTTATCCCCGCGCCCCCACCCCGACCCGCCTTCTTAGCACCCTCCACACCCACACCACCACCACCACCACCATCTCCGGTGCCAGCCCCTGCAGCCACCGACGCCTTCTTGCTCTGTACACGCCCCCCCTCCCCCGCCGCCGCCTCCGCCTCCTCCCCCTGCTTCTTCGCAGAGGTTTTCTTAGACAGGGTCGGCTCGGGTTTAGACGACGCTCCTGACTTCGCTCCTCCCACCCCCACACCCTCCCCCGCCGCCGCCGCCGCCGCCGCCACCGCTGCCCCAGGAGCCTTCCCCTTGTTACCCCCATCATCACCACGGCCACCGGTGCTGCTGCTGCCACCGTTCGCCTCCGCGGGGTGGCTGGCGTTTGCTTCGAGGACGCGGATTTTCTGCCGAAGATTTTCGATCTCTTTCCCCGCCCAGGCGTACATCTGAACGAGGGATGGAGCAGAAGGTGGGGGAGAGAGCAAGGCACGCAAGGCATGTCGGGTGGGTAGGGGGGAAGGGATGATGAGAGGGGGAGGGGGGAGGGGGGGAGGTTGGCGGGGGNNGGGGGGGTCTGTCTCGTCGATGATCTGTCCAACTTGATGGGAGCTGGAGCGTTGAGCAATAATGCTTCACTCTGGATTTTCTGTGTCAACGTTCGTTCACGATAATGACAAATGTCAAGAGAAGAGGGACAGAGAGAGAGAGAGGGAGAGAGGGGGGGGGCGTACTCATTTGTTGCTTGCCTTAGTCATTTGACCATTGACCACGCATCCCTTTCGAGNGGGGGGGGGGGCTCTGCACTTCTGAAAAATCATACTCGAACGGGAAAACAAAGGGGAAACACACACAATGAAACGAAATCGTACCCCGTGCCGATATCGCTACGTACGTATATAGCCGGAGCATTTTCTACATGTGTAACCTAACGATCCTTATATTTCCGCCCAGAGTGATACAGAACAGACGGTGAAAATAATGCCAGGACTAAAAATGCAGGGAGTTGCACGACACACGCGCGGCTTTTACTATTACGGGGAAAGATAAAAATCACAACCAAATATGGCGTGTAAAATAGATAGGGCTATTATACACGGTTTTTCGGTTCATTGTGGGTTATGATTGCTCCTATTAATACTACGTATGCCCTCCAAGCCCGACGTGCTCCGTCCCGACTTTGTATATAGGGATGCGAGGGTCTATGGTCACACGACTTCGGCCATGCATGAAATGCAGCTAATGAGTGCAACTCCCCCCCGTGAGGGCCCGAATTAACGAGTATTACATAAACTCAATTTGGAAAAAAATAAAATTCAAATTCGCTTTTCATTGGTCAACACACGCACCAGCACCAAATATTATGCCCCGAGATTCTAATTTTTGGTGCTGGTGCGTGTGTTGACCAATGAAAAGCGGATTTGAATTTTATTTTTTCCATTGATTTTTTTTCTTCTTCGTTAAAAACGGGGCCTAATACCCTTGTCACAGGTGCGCGCTTATCACTGCCATACAAAGACGGAGGACAAGACCACACGTTTCAATTGGTTTTTATTTTAACGCAATCAAAACCTTTCACAAGGCGTTCATTATGCAAAACAAATCCTATCCCAACTCTTAACCCCTTAAGAACTGGTCCCCCGTTTTTGGGGACAAATTACTTGGAATAAGTGTGGGATATTTTTTTTCAGTTCGGGCGTAAATAAAAGAGAGAAAACGACATCACACACGTAGGAAGGTCAGAATGAAAAACAAACCGGATCGCTGTGATCACAGGACGAAATGAGCGAAAACCATATTTTTCCCCGTTTTTTGTTCCCTTTTTTAACTTGGTTTTAGAGACCCCCCCTATTTTTTTTTCTGCTGTGTGGGGGCGGTGGGGGGGGCGGGGGGGGGGCGGGGCTAGCCATTTGTTGCTTGCCTTAGGTCATTGACCATTGACCACGCATCCCTTTCGAGACGGAGCACCGGTTCCTCACTCCTAATAGAGACACCTCAACATTGGCGCGCTCATTACAAGTTAGTTCCATATATTACAGAGAAACCTTTTGCTACATCTTATCCCCTTCCTGCTTCGCCGGCCTGTGGCCACCATCTATCTCCTAAGATAGCGATCGTTTTCTCACCTACTATTTAGTGTACAAACTGCTCCATGTCACACTCGTCTATTTTCCTCATTCTCCTCCTCTAGCACATCCCTTTCCTCCTTGTACCTTTCACATTCTCCCACTATGTGAACTCTACTCTCTATGGCTTTGCCCAATGGGCACATCTGTGCCTCTACTTCCTCCTCCTCCCGGCTACTGGTATACCTCCTTTCTTCTTTCTGGCAGGTCCAGGCTCCCCTACACGAAATCGCTAGTTTCAGCTTTTTCGCGAAGTCCATTGGGCGCGTGCAGATACCTTTCATTCCTATTCCTTCTCTCAACCCCCCGTACATCTCTAAGTGTTCTTCCCCTTCCACCTTCTTTCTCAGTGCTAGCCTTTCCCTTCTTTCTATCCTTTCTTTCACTTCTGTCTTGTATCCGCTAAATTTCTCTATGGCCAGCGTCTCTTTTTGGTTTCCTATTTCCTTCCATACTTTCTCGACTACGCTATCCCACCTTATTCCAGCTCGCCCTTTGGTTACTTTCTCCCATACAGGGGGGGTAATTTAAAAAAAACTTGACTTCTTGTTTTCTGGGATCACAACGGTCCGGTTTCTTCCCTCCAATATAGGGGAGGGGGGTGTGGGGTATCTGGGATTCAGATCCGCGCATACACTCGGTTCTGAATGGGTTAAAAAACCCCTCTGTGAAACGTTTCGCCCCCGACACCCAACGTGTTGTGCAGCAGTTGTAAAAAGGGGGGGGGGGAACTGGCGGCTGCTTTTGGCGACGCATGCTACGGTAGAGGGGTACCATGTTTTTTCTGGGGGGTGGTCACTTGATTATAGTATAGGATCTCTATACCTCACTCGAGGAAAGTAAAGGAAAGAAAATATATATATACACTCGATGAACAATCCCATGGTCTTGGGAGTATAAAAAGGCAAAATAATTGCAACACAAGAATGAAATTCCGACGATTTTTGGGTTAACCCCCTTAAGAACTGGTCCGACGCATTTGGGGAAAAACTACTTGAAATTAGTGTGAGATACTTTTTTCCGTTCTGAATTGGGTTAAGGAGCAGCCCCCGTCATCCAGAAAACGTTTCAGCCAAAAAACGGTACAGTACCTCTGTCGTAGCACGCGTCTTGCACACCAACCAACCAACCGACCAACCAACCAACCAACCAACCAACCAACCAACAGAAACGACGGCTGCTGCTGTAGTATATATATATATATATACAAGCGCAAAAAAAGTTGTAGATATACGGAGGGATTTCCGAACCGGGGATGGGGCCCTATCGTCCCCGGGTGCGGCGGGACTGGGGGGGATATAACTATGGACGGAAATGTAAGGACCGTATGGCCTTCATATGTATACCCGATCCTTATAATGGCGGCCAGAGTGGGGGGGGGGGGGGGTACTTCATTTGTTGCTTGCCTTAGTCATTTGACCATTGACCACGCATCCCTTTCGAGACGGAGCACCGTTCCTACTCCTAATAGAGACACCTCCAACACTTGGGCGCTCATTACGTTGTTTCCATATATTACAAAGAAACTTTTTTGGGGGGGGGGAACTGTACCGGAAATGTCGACGCTGTGAGCTCTACAGCTACAGCAGTGTGCGTGTGTTTTAACTGGGACGGGTGACGCTAGGCTGGGCCAGCTGTAGGGCCTGTACTCTTTTACCGACATGACAATGTGAGCTTTATCTACAAAGAAAGTTATTCACTTACCGCCTGTACTTTCCCGACATGACAATGTGAGCTCTATCTACAAATCCCGACATGACAATGTGAGCTCTATCTACAAAGAAAAGTGTTTCCACTCACTGCTGTAGAAATAGTATAGGGCACCGATAGCCACCAGAGCAGCTTGCACCACCAACTGCACCGTACACTCGCGTACACAGGATGAGACCGTGTCAAGCTCTAGTCTACACTTGCAGGCTATGATAGGCAAGCTTTCGCCTACACCTGCAGGCTATGATAGGCAAGCTCTAGTCTACACCCGCAGGCTATGTTACGAGGATAAGTAGGAAGTGCCATCATCACCTGACACAGGGCGCCGTTCGCCTGAACGAGCCTCCCTATGTTGCTGTGCATCAACAGCAACGCCTCCCCGTCCTCCCGCTTCCCCAGCGCCTCCCGCAGCGCCTCGTCCGGCGACGTCGCGGCTTCGATGTGAAGACTCTTCGTGCTCTTACTCTGAACACGAGGCGTGGCGAAAACGGACAAAGGCAACACCAGGTGTTGTGAGGTCGTTGAGAACAGTGAGTGAGCGAGGTTCGGGTGGGTGGGTGAGTACGTCACCACGTGGCATGTGTATTTGTGGCCATGGTCGTCGTTTATAATGTAGCTGTTATTTCAACTGTAATGGTTTGGAGCATATGAGTTCTAGAGGGGGTTTTGACCTGGTAGCCGGGTCTCCTTCTGTGGGATTGTTGTCCGCTTATAGGTCCGAACTCGTCTTCAAAATCCTTCCTGTCTTGTCACTATCGTCAAGAGCCAGGGAGGGTAGTAATTTGGAACATGTCAGCAATAACGGTTACAAACGTTGTAGAGAATTGCGTATATATTCGCAGGCGTTACTATGGAATTTAGCCTCGTGCAGGAGAAAAGCTGTAGCACTCCGCTCTCTCTCTGCTCGATGTATCTAGCTCGGTTCTCTAATAGGACAAACGTGAAGCATCTCGTCAGGCTTTGGTGGTGCAGTTTAGGGTGTCGCCATATACTATTTATTCTGCCATATAGCCTATTTTTGTGGTAGTTGCTGTTCATGGGATGGGAAAAAAAGCTGATGCAGGTGTCTCGATACCGTGTTTGGTGGTGCAGTTTTAAAGCCGCCAACTCATATTTCTTCTGTCATAGCCGATATTTGGAGTAGTTGCTGTTCATGCTGTTCTTGTTAGGTGTTGTTGAATTGTCGCCGTCGGTGTTATTGCTTGGACGATTTGCTGCTTGGGGTGCAAGCATGCCCGCCCGCCCGATCTCGCGGCCTCGGGTTGGAGATAGCAAGTACCGCACCAAGACGCGCTTGCATCAAATATGCGAGCATTGGGCCCACATTGAGGGAGTTACCACAGCCGAGACCAAAAACTCTTCGAGCGTTGCTCGAAATCGCCCAGGCCGAGGTTTAAGATCACAGCCCACGCGAGAAAAAAAACAGTACAAGGCGTCCACCTGTCCCCCTCATCAGGTACTCCTACGAGCATTGACCACGGGATGGATGCCTACGGAAAGCACAATCTACTACCAGGTACAAGACGTAAACAGAGGCCTACCGAAGGGCAGGGCTTGGTATCGCCGCCGCGCCTAGGCACACTAGAAAAGCCTCCTCGCCTACAGTACAATAGCTGGGGAAATTCAACTCTCATACCCCAACGAGAAAGGCAAGTGCTCCGGGGAAGAACGAGCAACGTTCGCGCACCGGACAGGCGACAGTCTCCTTACGGTCAACGTCAACGACTGATCAACCTATTACAACAGCAAGGACAACGGGGGGGAAAAAACGTATACAAAAATAACACCAGCCGAATTATCCCCCTCCAGCCCCACCCCTCTCCCAAAAACCCCGCTCTCCTCGTCTCACCTCCACCAGCCCGGTCGCCGACTCCTTCTTCCCCTTCCTGGCCTTCTCCTCTCTTCTCCCTCACCCCTCTCCCAAAAACCCCGCTCTCCTCGTCTCACCTCCACCAGCCCGGTCGCCGACTCCTTCTTCCCCTTCCTGGCCTTCTCCTCTCTTCTCCCTCACCCCTCTCCCAAAAACCCCGCTCTCCTCGTCTCACCTCCACCAGCCCGGTCGCCGACTCCTTCTTCCCCTTCCTGGCCTTCTCCTCTCTTCTCCCTCACCCCTCTCCCAAAAACCCCGCTCTCCTCGTCTCACCTCCACCAGCCCGGTCGCCGACTCCTTCTTCCCCTTCCTGGCCTTCTCCTCTCTTCTCCCTCACCCCTCTCCCAAAAACCCCGCTCTCCTCGTCTCACCTCCACCAGCCCGGTCGCCGACTCCTTCTTCCCCTTCCTGGCCTTCTCCTCTCTTCTCCCTCACCCCTCTCCCAAAAACCCCGCTCTCCTCGTCTCACCTCCACCAGCCCGGTCGCCGACTCCTTCTTCCCCTTCCTGGCCTTCTCCTCTCTTCTCCCTCACCCCTCTCCCAAAAACCCCGCTCTCCTCGTCTCACCTCCACCAGCCCGGTCGCCGACTCCTTCTTCCCCTTCCTGGCCTTCTCCTCTCTTCTCCCTCACCCCTCTCCCAAAAACCCCGCTCTCCTCGTCTCACCTCCACCAGCCCGGTCGCCGACTCCTTCTTCCCCTTCCTGGCCTTCTCCTCTCTTCTCCCTCACCCCTCTCCCAAAAACCCCGCTCTCCTCGTCTCACCTCCACCAGCCCGGTCGCCGACTCCTTCTTCCCCTTCCTGGCCTTCTCCTCTCTTCTCCCTCACCCCTCTCCCAAAAACCCCGCTCTCCTCGTCTCACCTCCACCAGCCCGGTCGCCGACTCCTTCTTCCCCTTCCTGGCCTTCTCCTCTCTTCTCCCTCACCCCTCTCCCAAAAACCCCGCTCTCCTCGTCTCACCTCCACCAGCCCGGTCGCCGACTCCTTCTTCCCCTTCCTGGCCTTCTCCTCTCTTCTCCCTCACCCCTCTCCCAAAAACCCCGCTCTCCTCGTCTCACCTCCACCAGCCCGGTCGCCGACTCCTTCTTCCCCTTCCTGGCCTTCTCCTCTCTTCTCCCTCACCCCTCTCCCAAAAACCCCGCTCTCCTCGTCTCACCTCCACCAGCCCGGTCGCCGACTCCTTCTTCCCCTTCCTGGCCTTCTCCTCTCTTCTCCCTCACCCCTCTCCCAAAAACCCCGCTCTCCTCGTCTCACCTCCACCAGCCCGGTCGCCGACTCCTTCTTCCCCTTCCTGGCCTTCTCCTCTCTTCTCCCTCACCCCTCTCCCAAAAACCCCGCTCTCCTCGTCTCACCTCCACCAGCCCGGTCGCCGACTCCTTCTTCCCCTTCCTGGCCTTCTCCTCTCTTCTCCCTCACCCCTCTCCCAAAAACCCCGCTCTCCTCGTCTCACCTCCACCAGCCCGGTCGCCGACTCCTTCTTCCCCTTCCTGGCCTTCTCCTCTCTTCTCCCTCACCCCTCTCCCAAAAACCCCGCTCTCCTCGTCTCACCTCCACCAGCCCGGTCGCCGACTCCTTCTTCCCCTTCCTGGCCTTCTCCTCTCTTCTCCCTCACCCCTCTCCCAAAAACCCCGCTCTCCTCGTCTCACCTCCACCAGCCCGGTCGCCGACTCCTTCTTCCCCTTCCTGGCCTTCTCCTCTCTTCTCCCTCACCCCTCTCCCAAAAACCCCGCTCTCCTCGTCTCACCTCCACCAGCCCGGTCGCCGACTCCTTCTTCCCCTTCCTGGCCTTCTCCTCTCTTCTCCCTCACCCCTCTCCCAAAAACCCCGCTCTCCTCGTCTCACCTCCACCAGCCCGGTCGCCGACTCCTTCTTCCCCTTCCTGGCCTTCTCCTCTCTTCTCCCTCACCCCTCTCCCAAAAACCCCGCTCTCCTCGTCTCACCTCCACCAGCCCGGTCGCCGACTCCTTCTTCCCCTTCCTGGCCTTCTCCTCTCTTCTCCCTCACCCCTCTCCCAAAAACCCCGCTCTCCTCGTCTCACCTCCACCAGCCCGGTCGCCGACTCCTTCTTCCCCTTCCTGGCCTTCTCCTCTCTTCTCCCTCACCCCTCTCCCAAAAACCCCGCTCTCCTCGTCTCACCTCCACCAGCCCGGTCGCCGACTCCTTCTTCCCCTTCCTGGCCTTCTCCTCTCTTCTCCCTCACCCCTCTCCCAAAAACCCCGCTCTCCTCGTCTCACCTCCACCAGCCCGGTCGCCGACTCCTTCTTCCCCTTCCTGGCCTTCTCCTCTCTTCTCCCTCACCCCTCTCCCAAAAACCCCGCTCTCCTCGTCTCACCTCCACCAGCCCGGTCGCCGACTCCTTCTTCCCCTTCCTGGCCTTCTCCTCTCTTCTCCCTCACCCCTCTCCCAAAAACCCCGCTCTCCTCGTCTCACCTCCACCAGCCCGGTCGCCGACTCCTTCTTCCCCTTCCTGGCCTTCTCCTCTCTTCTCCCTCACCCCTCTCCCAAAAACCCCGCTCTCCTCGTCTCACCTCCACCAGCCCGGTCGCCGACTCCTTCTTCCCCTTCCTGGCCTTCTCCTCTCTTCTCCCTCACCCCTCTCCCAAAAACCCCGCTCTCCTCGTCTCACCTCCACCAGCCCGGTCGCCGACTCCTTCTTCCCCTTCCTGGCCTTCTCCTCTCTTCTCCCTCACCCCTCTCCCAAAAACCCCGCTCTCCTCGTCTCACCTCCACCAGCCCGGTCGCCGACTCCTTCTTCCCCTTCCTGGCCTTCTCCTCTCTTCTCCCTCACCCCTCTCCCAAAAACCCCGCTCTCCTCGTCTCACCTCCACCAGCCCGGTCGCCGACTCCTTCTTCCCCTTCCTGGCCTTCTCCTCTCTTCTCCCTCACCCCTCTCCCAAAAACCCCGCTCTCCTCGTCTCACCTCCACCAGCCCGGTCGCCGACTCCTTCTTCCCCTTCCTGGCCTTCTCCTCTCTTCTCCCTCACCCCTCTCCCAAAAACCCCGCTCTCCTCGTCTCACCTCCACCAGCCCGGTCGCCGACTCCTTCTTCCCCTTCCTGGCCTTCTCCTCTCTTCTCCCTCACCCCTCTCCCAAAAACCCCGCTCTCCTCGTCTCACCTCCACCAGCCCGGTCGCCGACTCCTTCTTCCCCTTCCTGGCCTTCTCCTCTCTTCTCCCTCACCCCTCTCCCAAAAACCCCGCTCTCCTCGTCTCACCTCCACCAGCCCGGTCGCCGACTCCTTCTTCCCCTTCCTGGCCTTCTCCTCTCTTCTCCCTCACCCCTCTCCCAAAAACCCCGCTCTCCTCGTCTCACCTCCACCAGCCCGGTCGCCGACTCCTTCTTCCCCTTCCTGGCCTTCTCCTCTCTTCTCCCTCACCCCTCTCCCAAAAACCCCGCTCTCCTCGTCTCACCTCCACCAGCCCGGTCGCCGACTCCTTCTTCCCCTTCCTGGCCTTCTCCTCTCTTCTCCCTCACCCCTCTCCCAAAAACCCCGCTCTCCTCGTCTCACCTCCACCAGCCCGGTCGCCGACTCCTTCTTCCCCTTCCTGGCCTTCTCCTCTCTTCTCCCTCACCCCTCTCCCAAAAACCCCGCTCTCCTCGTCTCACCTCCACCAGCCCGGTCGCCGACTCCTTCTTCCCCTTCCTGGCCTTCTCCTCTCTTCTCCCTCACCCCTCTCCCAAAAACCCCGCTCTCCTCGTCTCACCTCCACCAGCCCGGTCGCCGACTCCTTCTTCCCCTTCCTGGCCTTCTCCTCTCTTCTCCCTCACCCCTCTCCCAAAAACCCCGCTCTCCTCGTCTCACCTCCACCAGCCCGGTCGCCGACTCCTTCTTCCCCTTCCTGGCCTTCTCCTCTCTTCTCCCTCACCCCTCTCCCAAAAACCCCGCTCTCCTCGTCTCACCTCCACCAGCCCGGTCGCCGACTCCTTCTTCCCCTTCCTGGCCTTCTCCTCTCTTCTCCCTCACCCCTCTCCCAAAAACCCCGCTCTCCTCGTCTCACCTCCACCAGCCCGGTCGCCGACTCCTTCTTCCCCTTCCTGGCCTTCTCCTCTCTTCTCCCTCACCCCTCTCCCAAAAACCCCGCTCTCCTCGTCTCACCTCCACCAGCCCGGTCGCCGACTCCTTCTTCCCCTTCCTGGCCTTCTCCTCTCTTCTCCCTCACCCCTCTCCCAAAAACCCCGCTCTCCTCGTCTCACCTCCACCAGCCCGGTCGCCGACTCCTTCTTCCCCTTCCTGGCCTTCTCCTCTCTTCTCCCTCACCCCTCTCCCAAAAACCCCGCTCTCCTCGTCTCACCTCCACCAGCCCGGTCGCCGACTCCTTCTTCCCCTTCCTGGCCTTCTCCTCTCTTCTCCCTCACCCCTCTCCCAAAAACCCCGCTCTCCTCGTCTCACCTCCACCAGCCCGGTCGCCGACTCCTTCTTCCCCTTCCTGGCCTTCTCCTCTCTTCTCCCTCACCCCTCTCCCAAAAACCCCGCTCTCCTCGTCTCACCTCCACCAGCCCGGTCGCCGACTCCTTCTTCCCCTTCCTGGCCTTCTCCTCTCTTCTCCCTCACCCCTCTCCCAAAAACCCCGCTCTCCTCGTCTCACCTCCACCAGCCCGGTCGCCGACTCCTTCTTCCCCTTCCTGGCCTTCTCCTCTCTTCTCCCTCACCCCTCTCCCAAAAACCCCGCTCTCCTCGTCTCACCTCCACCAGCCCGGTCGCCGACTCCTTCTTCCCCTTCCTGGCCTTCTCCTCTCTTCTCCCTCACCCCTCTCCCAAAAACCCCGCTCTCCTCGTCTCACCTCCACCAGCCCGGTCGCCGACTCCTTCTTCCCCTTCCTGGCCTTCTCCTCTCTTCTCCCTCACCCCTCTCCCAAAAACCCCGCTCTCCTCGTCTCACCTCCACCAGCCCGGTCGCCGACTCCTTCTTCCCCTTCCTGGCCTTCTCCTCTCTTCTCCGTATGGCCACCTCTCTCCTTACGCTCTGCAGCTCCACCCACTCCTCGTGCTCGGCCGCGGCCCTCGCGTGCTCCCTCGCCCAGAAGTTCCTGACCTTCTTGTCCGAGGCCGGCCGAAACCCTTCCGTCCACTCCAGCGCAGCCATCAGGTCGGGGTCGTCCTCGCCGGGTCCAAGGACGACCGGGAGGGCGCACTCGCAGTGGAAGCAGATCCAGGTCCTGGCCGAGCGCGTGGGGGAGCTGCCCTTGGGGCGCTTCACGACAGGCGGCTCGAGGCACTGGGGGTGGAAGGCGGTGCCGCACGCGGCGCAGAGCGCGCATTTGTTGCCGGCGGCTATCCCGCACTCCGGGCAGATGCTCTGTGGAAGGGAGGGAGAGAGGGCGTTGTTTGCGTGTGTTGTTGGCGTGTTTGTTCCGGGGGGGGTGGGGTGGGAGGGAGGGAGAGAGGGAGAATGAGGCGGGGAGACGAGAGCAAACGGCGGTGTGACTTCCAACATTGAAATAAATATTCCACCACGGGAGTTCATAACTTTTACGGTGGGCCCAAGCACGCAGGGATTCGAACGTCGAAACCCGACCAGCCTGCCCCCCCCAATTGAGCGGCCATCATAGAGGCAAACGAGCCAACAACCCGTGCGAGCTTCCTTCCGACGGCAACAGCGACGATGCACGACACGCCGATCGACCGACACGCCCCCTATCGGCAGGAACATCGCCAGAAATAATGACGGCGGCGGCAACGAGCCAGGGTTTACGAGTTGGTTCAGCTTCGATAAAACTGTTTGTTGAAAAAAAATCGTGGTTAAACCCTAACCTTAACCCCAACCGCCAGGGAATTTTCTCGGGACGCAGCTGTAAAGCTGCTGTAAGTGAGGAGTTTGTGCGCACAATCAACCATGTAGTGGAGACCTGGGCCAAGTCGTGTATATGGTATACGCGGCCGACGACAAAGCAGCGACGACTGCCAATCAACATGCAAACGCTACATTATTTTACAACCATCGAATGCAATACTGGCTGTTACACCAAAAGCAACAGCAGCAACAACATCAACACCATCACCACCACCACCAATAACAACAACACTACACCAACACCAACACACCAACAACTACATCGTCAACGACGACAACATCACCACCAACACCACCACCACCACCACCACCACCACCACCACCACACCCCCCGGAAAAAAAAACGCAGCCCTCACCTCGCACGCAGCCTTCGCCTTTTCCGCGCACCCGCCGCAGACCCACCCAGCCCCGGCCAGCTTCGACTTGGGCGGAACCAAGCACCCCGGGTGGAACCCTACGTCGCACGCGGAGCAGAAGTTCAGCGGCGCCTCCTTACCACCGCACGTGGCACACGCCGCACCGGGGCGAGGCTTCTGCGCTTGCGGCTGCGGCTGCGCGTGTGGCGCGGGCTTCTTGCGCTTGGCTTCCAGCTCCGATTCTCCGTCTCCGCCGGCTGCATCCCCCTCGGCCTTGCGCTTACCGGTACCGCCGCCACCGCCGCCGAAGCCGCCGCCGAGGCCGACGCCGCGTGGCCCCTTCCCCCTTCCAGACTTTGCGGAGGCTTTTCTCGAGACAGTAGTATTATCTCCCTCTTCTTCCTCGTCCTCGTCTTCTTCCTCCTCGTACTCCTCATCGTCATCGTCATCACCGTCACCATGTGCTTGGCCGTTTTCTTTGTGCTCCTCCTCGTCTTCCGAAGAATCGTTTGATGATGATGATGATGACGAGGAGGAGGAAGAGGAGGAGGAGGAGGAGGAGGAGGGGGGCGCAGGGGGCGACACTTGTCTAGACCGCTTGGCGGTAGCAGCAACAGCAGCAGCAGCAGCAACAACTCGGCTCCCTCCCTGGGTTTTCTTGGTTTTCCCGCTGCTGGGTTCGGAAGTGACGGCATGATGCTCACCCTTCGCTGGTTTGCTGCTGCTGCTGGTGGTGCTGGTGCTGGTGGTGGTGGTGCTGCTGCTGCTGCGGCCGCCACCACTGCTGCTGGTGGGGACTGCCGGCGATGGCGCCGCCGCCGACTTTTTTGCGTTGCTGGCAGCTCCGGAGGCTACACCGGACCCGGAAGATGTCGGCGCCGGCTCCTTCGCCTTACCCTTACCCTTCGCCTTATCCTTGCCCTTACCCTTCGCCGTAGCCTTGCCCGCCGCCTTCGCCGTAGCCTTGCCCGCCGCCTTCACCGGAGACGCTGCTGTTGCTGCGGCAGCAGCGGTAGTAGCAGCGGCAGTAGCAGCAGCTGGTGATGGTGGGGTTGGGGCTGGAGCGACGGCTGCTACTACAGGAGAGGCAACACGCCCTGGGATACGGCCTTTCTTCTTGGAAGGCGTGACAGCGTGCGATGTTGGCGATGTCGGTGCTGTTACTGTTGCTGGTGGTGGTGGTGCTGCTGCTGCTGCTGCGGCGGCGGCTGTGTCTTCCGGAGCGCGGCGCTTGTTTCTCGAGGTAACGCCTTTTTTCCTCTTTTTATCTGTCGAGGGCGGGGCTACTGCTGCAGCTTCCGCTGTCGCTGCCTCTGTGGCTGCTGCTGTTGCTGCTGCTGCTGCAGTTGCTGCTGCAGTTGCTTTTGCTTCTGCTTCTGCCGCTGCTGCTTTCGCTGCTTTTGCTGTTTTTGCTGCTGCTGTTTTTGCTGCTGCTTTTGTTGCTCCTGCGGCTGCTGCTTTGGTCACCTTCGCCTTGCCCGATTTTGTCTTCGACGGCGTCGTCTTCGCCGTTACCTCCTCCTCTCCTACCGGAGGTGGGTGGTTGCCATTTGCAGCACTCGTAGTAGCAGGAGGTGATTGGGCAGCGTCAACAGCGGTGGATGACGAGGAAACGGCAGCCTTCTTCTTGCGCCCTGCCCCGCTAGGGTCGGCGGTGTCCGGCTTGGCCTTCTTGCTGCTGCTGGTGGTGCGCTTCCGCGATTTCTTCTCGGGAGACTTGAGGCTCGCTGCGCTGAGCGGAGCAGAGGCTTGGTCGGCAGCCGGCGCGCCGGCCGCAGAAGCAGTAGGACCGGCTTTGCTGCCCGATTTCTTCACCTTCGCCATCGGTTCGCGTTGGGTGGCACGAGAGGCGAGGCGGAGGTAGACACCGACCTTCGGTTGAGGGCGTCGGGCGGTACTCGTGGGTTGCAGTGAGCTCTCTCTCAACAGCGCGGTGCTTTTCCTCGAAGCAGCCTGCTCTGCACCGTTGCTTGTGTTGCTTGTGTGTGTGCCTCGAGAGGAGACTTGCTTCTCTAGCCCGCGCGATTTTCGCTTTGCTGTGCTTTCGATGCAGCAGCGGTCCCAGGCTTGGCTGAAGGGGGGTAGGACAAGGGTGCGAAGCGGTGGAAGCCTTCCCGAGAGCTGCGGCGGTCAGAGCAGTGCTGCTGTGGGGTGGAGCAAGTCACCTCCTCCAGACTGCAAGATGGCGTCTCATGTGCTGAATCTATCGTGAGGGTTTTCACATGATGTCTGAAAAAAGGCGTTCGCATACAGGGCATTTTTTGCAAATCTCCACACTGAAAACATGAGCAAGAGGCCAGATTTTTAGTTTTTAGGTGGTACTATTAATACTTGAAAAGAGAACACGAGGCAGCAATGGCGACGAGCGCAGGAGGCAGTGACGCAGCGGCGGCCACGGCAAGGACGGGGGTATCAAATGCTACATCGATAATCCGTTCGAGCATCCAGGGGACAGGTGTGCTGTCTGTCATTTCGCAAGTTATGTATTTCTCTCAGATTTATTTTTTCTTCTCAAGGATCTCAAAACACGAATCTCCGCAAAAGCGAAAAAGCAGCAGCAACAACAACGACGTACCGGTAGACATCCCGCCAACGCAAAAGGGCAATGCAGCCTCGTCAAGAGGTGAATGATCTGGTGCAGACCTCTCCCTCCCTGCTTATTGTCAACGATTGTCTCACAGGTGAATTGTGTGCTCTCTCTCGCAATCAGCCAAGCAACAAGCAAAGCAAGGGCGATGAGGAACGAGGAACGTATACTGTACTGACATTTTGAAAGGTTCAAAAATCCTGCACGTGGCCTGTGGTTTCTTATTTTTGTTCATGTTTTGTGAGGTCGATGGATGTGACTACGATCGTACTGCTACCGTACGATGCACCTATGGTAGCAATTGACTGTCCGTAAGGTCTTCGGCTGTACGGATGTGTGAGATACGCTGCGTACAACCACCACCACCACCACCACCACCAGCATCACGTATATCCCGAATGGAAGCAAAACCCGGCACTTGTATGTGATGTATGCGCTGTATGTTGTCCTGCATGCGCCTCGCTTTCACCGTGTACCGTGTGCAATAATGCAAAAGCAGCGGTCGAAAGGAATTTGCGCGCGTTGACGCGGAGGGTCAAGGTCACCGACACGATCAAGGCCGACGTTGTGTGAGTGCTCTTCCCTTCCCCTTGAAACACCGCAGTAGTAGTAGCAGCAGCAGCAACAGTAGCAGCAGCAGCAGCAGCAGAAGTACAATAGTATAATAGCAGTAGTAGCAGCAGCATGCGTCGGTGTTTTCTAGGATCGCACTATTAAATATTACGGGGGACCATACATAGTAAATAGGACTTATGGTACACACAAAAAAACTACATGTTTCCCTGTTTTTACGAACAATATTTGGTGCTATTTACTATACGTACTCCGTAGTAGTACTGCAGTATATACTACAATTTCTCACAGAGGGCGCACTGCAGTTAGTACTCAAGGTGTAAACGGTAGTGCCCCGACCCCCGACAGGACTGCAGCTCTACCGAACTTGCTACTGTTTGTGCATACAGCAAGCAGTACTGTAGTCCACTCTATTGTCGTGTTTACATCCAGCAGCAGCAGTAGCAGCAGCAGTGGCAGCAGCAGCTGCGGTAGTACCAAGCAACAACGGTAGCAGCAGTAGCAGCGGTAGCAGCAGTAGTAGCAAAGCGCAGAGTGTGCCGTCCTTGGCCTCCCAGCAGCAACTAGTACTATACTACTGCTGCATGTCGTGGATGCCACTTCCATGGATTTTAATCCGCCCAAACAGACTCCTCCTAAACATGTAACTGCCATCGCTGCTACTGCCGCCGCCGCCGCCGCCGCCGCCGCCAACGATGATGTTACCACTGTTGCCGATGCTGTCGCTGCCCCTGCCGCTGCTACCGCTGCCCCTGCCCCTGCTGCTGCTGCTGCTGCTGCTGCTGCTGCTGCTGCTGCTGCTGCTGCTGTTGGCATTGCTGGCGTTGACGCGCAGCATCAGCACGAGCGGCGGCGCGTGCGCCTTCCAACTACACACGAACTTCAGCCACGCCCACGTCGCGGAGGCCGTGCGGCGGGCCGAGGTCTTGGCGGCCAGCTTCGAGAGGTGCTACGTGCTTCTCGTCCGCCCCAACATGGATGCCCTCCGAAACTTCCAGGTCTGTCTGCGTCGGCGTCGGTGGTGGTGGTGGTGGTGGTGGTGGTGGTGGTGGTGATGATGGTATTGGCAGAGAAACCCCCCCCCGGAGGTTCTATGGTCATATGACTGCGATTGATTATGCATGACATGAGTACACCCCCTCCCCGAGGCCCCCCCTCTAATGCGTTACGGGTGACGGGTAACATCAACACGACCCCTCGATGGAGGTAACAAAGTCTAATTTATGTTAGCCATCAAAACTAGAGTAGTTACTCAGTCAACTTGGTCTAACGTAACGTGCTCGTGTTACGGGGTGTCGCAGATATGACGCGTATGTGTTGGACGAAATACGGCACCCCCCCCTCCCCTCCTGCCTGCGGCCTCCTCCCCGCCCCCCGCTCCCGACTCCCGCCCCTCTCCTCCGCCAGTTCTGCTTACAGTAGCGCCAATAATCGACTTTAGCGCAGTGGCGCAACGCCTTGATGTTCCGGAAGAGTGTCGCAGTTTTTGCGGCTCGCGTCGTGCCTCGCCTGTTGGCAGACCTTGTATAACATGCCAAGATAACATGCCAAGATAACAATATACCACATAGCAAGATGCACAGCAGAGCATAGCAAAAATATATACGCCGTGCTCTATATAGCAAGATAGCAAAATTACAAAAACAACAATATAGCAGGGAGACTTAAACACAGCAAAGAGAGCATGAGAGCACAAGAAAACCCTTAGATGCGATGATGAAACAAGCCAAAAAGCTAAACCAAAAACACAAAACGACAACAAAACCTAGCCGAACCCCAGCGCATCTGCCACCGAAATATGATACCACCACCTCATGCACCCATGGACTCTGTGCCGACGAGCAGCTCCAGCTGTCGCCAGCCTGCGACGCTCGGCCGCTGCTGGTGGCTTCCGAGGAAGGCATCATTCCCGAGATCGAGCGGGTTTCCGAGGGAGCGCTGAACGTCTCGGCGAGAGCGAAGCGCAAGGAGTACTACAAGCAGGCGAGTCTGGCCGAGCCGAGCCGAGCCGAGCCGAAACGCCACCTGAGGAAAGAGGGAAAACCTATCTCTTGTCTCCGGTCGTTTCGTGTAACCCCCTTGTTTCTGGTCGATGTATAAAAACGCATGGTGCGATTTCGCCAATCGCCACCGTCAATCGACCTCACATAATATGTACAGCAGTAGTCATGCTGTGCCAAGTGCTATGTAGTAGTTATGGTGCAAGAAGGTAGTTGTGAAATGCATCGTGCGGGCGTTCTGACTGTGCGAGCGTCGGTACCGTTTGGGGGGAAAGGAGGAAATACCCTCCTCCCGGCCCCCGCCCCCGCCCCCGCCCGCCTCTCGTCTTGTCAACCCCTCGCGCGTGCAAGAGAGAGATAGGGAGAGGAAGAGGGGGGGGGAGGGAGAGAGAGAGAGAGAAAGAGAGAGACAGAGACAGAGAGAGACAGACAGACAGAGACACAGAGAGAGAGAGACAGAGAGAGACAGACAGACAGAGAGAGACATAAACAGAGACAGAGAGACAGAGAGCAGTAGAATCCAAGCACGGGGGACCTTTTGCTACGGTACGGTATACGCTTTCAGCAAATTTTACCCTTGCCCTTGCCCTGACCCTTACTCTACGTACACCGACGATGCCCCTCCCCTGGCGTCCTTACACCCGCGGTGGCCGCACAGGTCCACGAAAGGCTGCGACTTGACCAACCCCACCGCGGTATCCTTGCCGAGCTGCTGAGAGGCCTGGGGGTACGAGACTGTCAGCAGGAGGCGGACCTCTTGCTGGATGCGTTCGGCTCGATCAGGTAATCAGGTGGATGAATGATGGCCTATCAGGCTCTTCTTCCTTCGTCGCGTGTGCGCGTGCGTGCTTGCATGTGTGTGTGTGCGCGCGGTCGCTGATTTGACTTGCGACTGTGGCATAATCGCAAAAGCACTGCGTGCAGCATTTGCACCGCGACATCGCGCCTCAACATCGCAAAAAGCAGGAAAAGGTTTCCATCGTTTGATTTTTCTGGAGTGTTTCCCTGCTGATGTGCTACGAAGTATAAACATACAGAAGGTGGACACAGAGAGAAAGACGGGGCATTCTCTCTGTCGTCGATTCCGAAAATCTCCTTATGTCTGTTTCTGTTCGTTTATGTCTGTTCCTGTCTATCCTTGTCTCTTTCTGCCGCTGTGCCTTTCTCTCTGTCTCCCGAGGGGCTTGACCAGCCTTGGAGGTGTTCCGCGCTAGGGATAGCACTTATTGTGGGGGACCATAGTAAACACTAGTAAATAGGACCTACGGTACACACTAACCCCTATATATTTACCTTTTTTTACGAACAATATGTGGTCCTATTGACTTTGGTCTCCCCTAATAAACGTTTCCTGAGCCCCCCTGACTTGAAGACCTCTAAAAACACATAACACAGATCACGCAAAAGCTCAACACGTTTTATTTCGCTGTCTGCTCGCACGAGACAGGAGACCGTGACTAACTTCGCTCCCCCCCCCTCCCCCCTCCTCCGTCCCATCTTTCCACAAACTCGCCTGTGTGTCCGTCATTGCCATGGCACCGCGTCGACAAGCCACTCGGCCGGGGTTTCGCCCACAAACAAAACGGGGCCATCTATTGTATATGCATAGCCCACTGCTCTCGCCATTGGCTGGCGATTGCCCCGTGGGAGCGAAGAGAACAGAGACGCACCTTGCACGCCTTCTTCAATGAGAAAACCGGCGCGCTACCATTGCCCTGTGCCATGTGCCCGGGGCGGCGGGGGGGGGTTGCAGGTTGCTGCTGCCTTCGGCCGCCGTAGATGAAGGAATGGGGACATGAGGATGGTATACGTGGGGGGAGGGGGGGGGGACGTACTCGATATTCATGCAATGGCCCGTAAGTGGTATAATCATAGAAAATGCTCGCATCCGCTACAAGGCGGCACGGAGGCATCGTCGGGTTTTCCTCACCACGACCAGCAGGCGGAAGGGGCGGGGGGTAGGGTGGTCACATTCGGTGGTGGTAGTGCGGGGAGTGGGGGCGTGATGGTGATGGCGGTGAGGAAGTGATGTTGTTGTTGTTGGTGGTGGTGGTGGTGGTGGTGTGTACCGACAGGTGGCGAAGGAAGGAGATGGGGGGGGGGGGGGGGGGGGGGAAGAGGAGAAAAGGACGATGCAAACTCAAACCAACACGAAGACCAAAATCGACCAAACCAGACCAAATTCGTTCAGTGGCGACGACGACGACGACGACGACGACGACGACGACGACGACGCCTTGTTGGAGCGTCAGGAAGATGTCCCGTGTGTAGTTTCTACGCGTCTTTTTGCGAGTACAAGGAAGGACTCCTTCAGTCCTTGCTTTCTCCTCCCGTTGCTGATTATATTGCCCTGGATGGAGGCGCTGCGTTCTAGTTTTTGGTCCACAACGGATGGAGCGAGGAGTGCGGCGGTGGCGGCGCGTGCTGCTTTTTGTAGGTGTACCTGGTATGTTGTTACGGTGCGGTATGGTTTACCATCTACCAGGTATATAGCGTACTGTTTATACCGCATTACTAGCATACTGTTGTGTATAGCAGCACACTGGCTGTTGTTGAAGTGGAATACAACTGCTGTAGGAGTGCAGGATACTACCGGGTGCTTCGTGGTTGTTTGTTTTAGAAACCGGCAGAGAACCAGGAAGACCATGCGATGGGGGGTGAGCGGGGGGGGGGGGGGGGGAGACGGGGTGTCTGTCGAGAGTATGTGCATGTTTTGTTTTTGTGATACCTGTATTTTACAGTGTTGTTTATGTCTGTGTCTGTTGTGTATGCGTGCGTGTGTGTGTTTCACTTCGTGGGGGTGAATGTGTGTACGTGTGTGTGAGTACTCTTGCGTCGAACACGCCCTCCACTGCCAAACGGCGATACAAAGAACTAGAAACTGCCAAAAAAGGAGAAGAAATATCAAAATGACGATGCGCCACATACCCATGGATCCGTTCCAAGAAGTAGGGGAAAGAGAGGAGAAGAAGAAAAAAAAAGAATCAAGAAAATAAAGATGGAAACTGACAGCAGCAGCAGCTTAAAACAAAGGAGGCCTGCTTTTCAGAAACCAGGTGGTAGTGCTGCAGCAGTATAATAGGAGGGTGGCCAGCTTAAGGCACCCCGAGATGGCGGCCAAAACAGCAGTGTTGACTACCACTCCGACCCGAAACATAAGCACCATTTAAACTACATGTTAATATACAAACGGTCCTTATATTTAGGTCCAGATGATGATATTTGTTTTAGGGCTATCCACCGCCTGCGACCAGCGTGCGCGCAGGTAGGATATTGTCACGCGCCCGTGCAATTCGACTCCTTGCGCTGTATACCTCGGGTACCATTTTTTTGCACCATCCCCTCCAGTGCTGCTACTACTGCTGTGGCCGTCGCTGTGATCGTCACCTTGTTATCGCGAATCAAGTCCAAGAGGGACAAAGAGACCTCACTGCGTGCGGGATTCGACATCCCTTATATTTATGCCAGCGTGCCGTATATGTCGGAGTTGGTATCGGTCTGCTTTAAGTCTATCGTGGGCAGAAACGGTGCGCAGAACTTTTGAGGTGGTCCCTTATCCGCCGTTTTCACTTATCGCGGGGTCCCTTAAAAAGAGGCCACTACTAACAGACTAAATCGTTTCTTACGAACCGTGATGGTTACCCGTACCGGTATGTATGTCACGGGTCGTGACGGCGCGCCCCGATCGAAAGAAAAAAGGAGCGGCGCGCTTGATGCTGTCCAGAGCACGACACTCTAGCACGAACGGTGCTCTGCGCGCTACAGGTGTGAAGTCAGTGCTATATTCGGTAGGTTCAGTAGGTCTTTGTACAGCATACAGTAAGCCAGGTACTGTAGTTCTACTATTAATCCTTCGTAGTTTGGTGTGAAGTCAGTACTATACACAGTAGGTCTCCAGTATGTCTCTCCAGTAGACCTTCGTACAGCATACAGTACGAGTAGGCCCAGTAGATCCACCATTAATAGTGGTACGTCGTAGCACGCCCGCAATTGTTGTACTAGCTATCTAACCTGGTGCTCTCATTGTTGGTCACGCGAGCCCCCGCTTGGCGAAAAACGCCGCTGCTGTCTCGCAAAGAGTACAAACTGCTACTGCTGCTGCTACTTCCGCTACTGCTCCTACTACTGCTGCCGCTAACCCTGCTATACTGATGTTGCCACAATGCTACAGCAGCTGCTGCTGTAGTTTTGGCTTCTTGGTCATGCTAAACTTGAGCTTGGCGATGGAACGCCATCTCCGAGGAAGCACCCCCCCCCCCCCCCGCAGGCAGGAAGCACGCCTCACCCCCCCACACATGAGAACACCCCCCCCCCGACTCCCCTGTGTCTTCCCCACGCCCCCCTGTCCCCGTCTTCTCTCGAGAACATGGCAACGAAAACCGATTTCACAACGAAAATAATCGTTCTCGCAACAAAAGCAGCGCAGCTTCCACAACGAAAGCAAAATCGGAACCATGCCCGCTTCTTGTTTCATCCAAGTCTGGCCGTACGACCGTAGACAGCAGTAGTAAACATACGAACGAATCGCATTCACCTATTTTGTAACGTCAAATGGTGTAAAAAAAACACCGGGTATACCGTTTTTTGGCAATTTTGACCATAAGACAGACAAACAGACAGACAGACATTTTCGGAGTCCGCCAGACAGAAACCCTAGGTAAGCCTATTAGGTAATAGGGGATAGGGGATATAAGTTGCTTCTGCTGTTCTCGCAGAGAATCGTCGCCATAATCTAGTAGCTCGAGGTAAAAAAACAGGACAATTCTGGAGGGCAAAACAAAAAAAACGGAAATCAGGAAACATCGAACTAATACGCTTAAGAAACAAAACTAACGCAAGGTGGTCCCGAGTGTCATCGGAGTTTCTCACGTATTTTTCTCCCCTTGAACCCCCCCCCCCCCCGCGCGCGCGCCGTCCCGGCATTATAGGGATGCGAGGGTCTATGGTCATACGACTACGGCCGTGCACGACATGAGTACAACCCCCCCCCCCCCCCCAGCGCGCGCGCGCGCGCGCGCCGTTACTTCCTCCTCTCATCCATCCAGAAAGCGACAGCAAGCGCATAAAAAAGCAGGCGGTCGTTACCATGACGTCAACGCTCTGTTCGGAAATAAAAAATAAAACGCAGCATCGGACAAGGGGGAAGGGGAGGGGGGGGGTACTCATTGCCATTGCATGGCCGTAGGTGGGGTGCGTGATGGTTGCGCGTGCGGCCGAGGTATGCTATTACGACATGGCGTCAAAGCGATCAGGAACACACGCAAGCAGGCAGAAAGGCACACACGAAGGGAGCAAAACAAGCAGGTAAACAAAATACTGAAGTAATAGTCTACAAACCGAACAAGTGAAATACTTCGTACTTAAACCGAACACTTAAATGCTGATGAACAAACAAACCATATTTACTCGGCAGTCCTTGTTGCTTCGTGGGGCTGATGCTGTTATCAGACATTTTATTGGTCGTCCTTTTTTCTGTTTGCAAAACAAAAAAGGAACGTTAACCCTTGAATTTACTATACAGTAGAGGTGTCCCCCAGCAAGGCGGTGGTGTGGTGCGCCAGAGCAGTATGACCGCCTTGTAGAGGGAAGCCGCCTTATTCGTTCCAGGTTATGAGTGCCATTCTCCAGTCGCGCCAAGCGCTTTTGACCGCCTTATATCGGGATGCCGCCTTATCATACCCAGACCGCCTTATAAAGGGACCCCTACTGTGTAGTTGGATAATTTGTGAAGCGGAAAAAAAAAAAACGGGCACTTCACGGATTATGGATCCAACCCACGGGTCGGGTCAGGAACTTTTCAAACTGTTTCGGGTCGGGTCGGGTCGGGTCAGGAGGTTTTTCGAATTCTCACGGATCGGGTCCGGTCACCGCTGCCCGACTCGGCGCCGACCTGACCCGCGAGGTTTTTGACCAGACCCGAGAACAGCCCTGAAAAAAACGGTCAAAATGAAAAAAAAAATGAAAGCCTTTATTTAACCCCTTAAGACTTGCACCCCACGTTTTTTTTGGGGGGGGGGACAAAATGACTTGAAATTAGTGCGGGATCATTTTTTTTGCAGTGTGTGAGGGAAAAAAAACAAGAGATATAATAGAAGCTTACGATAGAAGCGCGAACACGGCGGTAGAAATAGCGGTGTACTTGAGCGGCAGAGAGTCGTCCGCCTTGCCATCGTCTTCTTTCCCAGCCCCTGCCGCCCCTGCTGGTGCTGGTGATCGTGTTGCCGCCGCCGCCGCCGCCGCTGGGTTTCCCTCCGGCGTTTTTCCAGCGAGCACTGCAGAGAAAAAGTACCGTACCAGAAAGAGGGGGGGGGGGGCGAAGAGGGAGGAAGGAGAAAGAGCGGGGGTGGGGGCGGAGGGGGTGGTACTCATTTGGTTTGCTGCCTTAGTCATTTTTAGACCATGACCTGCATGCCCTTCCCCGAGACGAGTGGGTGGGGTCAGGAGGTGGGGGAGAGGGAGAGAAGGCGAGAGAGGGAGCGGGGGTACTCAAATTTCGTGCCTTTGCACGCCGTAGGCGTTCAGTCGTATGACCATAGACCCTCGCATCCCTACAACGCCGGGACGGGGCACGTTGGGTTATTTTGGGTGGCGTATTCATCTATTGCTTGCCTTTGACCATTGACCACACATCTCTCTCTCTCGCCCTTTCTCTATAAACACACATATTGTACACACCTGGTATTATACCTAACATGCTCTATGGTGCTTATTTTTATGTATGCATCGCCAGGGGGAGCGACACGACCCAAAC
>MEHQ01003821.1:43858-71234 GCA_008828725.1 Saccharina japonica | reverse complement strand
TACAAGGTTCCCCTCCGGGACGATGCCTAGGGGAGTGGCGCAAGACACGAATTTTCCAGACCTGACAACGTCAAGCTTTTGACAACCCACTAGTGTGTTCCTAGATTGCAAATCTGGATGCCCTGACTGCCCAGCAGTCTGATGAGATGTTTTAAGGTCGTTGCATTAGAGGACAGAGCGAGAGAGAGAGAGCGGAGAGAGAGCGGAGTGCTCGAACCCTCCTCCCGCACGAGGCAAGAATTCCACAATAACGCCTGCGAATATATACGCAACCCTCTACAACTTTTGTAACCGTCGTTGCTGACACGATCCAAACGAACACCCTCCCTGGCTCTTGACAGCAATGACAAGACCGAAAGGACATTCAAGACAAGCTAGAACCTAACAGCCAACAACAGTCCCGCAGGAGGAAACCCGGCCACCGGGTCAAAACCCCCTGTATAACTCATATTCTCCAAACCATTGCAGTTGAAACAACGGCCGCATTCCAAACGATGACCATGGCCAGAAAATAAGATGCCAAGTGGTGCCCTACTCACCCATGCCCCTCAAAGTAGCGCGGGGTGGCGACCTGACAAATTATTCCTCGCATAACTCAAACATGGTACATCGGATAATGCTCATACCCCTTACTCACCCTCCAACGGCAGATTCAACAAGAACCTACGGTGAAGCTTAAAAGGGGTCGCAGCAAGGGATTTCGTCAAAATATCCGCATGCTGGTCTTTCGAAGCTACGAACTGAATGTCGATCTTCTTCGCACGAAGCAGCTCCCTAACAAAATGAAAACGTACGTCGATATGCTTGCTCCGAGCAGAACTAAGAGGGTTCTGAGCCAATGCTATGGCCCCCTGGTTATCTTCGAAAACCCGGACACATGATCCGCTTAGCTCTGGACAAATAAACGATAAGACCGCGCCCGTAAAAAAAACATCCTTCACCCCTTCACCTAGGGCAACGTACTCTGCTTCTGCTGTGGACAATGTTACACACCTCTGCGTGCTACTTGCCCAACTGACGGCCGCACCCCCCAGGGTAATTTCTGTCCCCGATACCGAGCGCCTATCATTCGCCTTATTAGCAAAATCGGCATCACTATACGCATTCAAATCCAGTCCTGAACCCCGCACAAAAGTCAATCCCAAAAACCTGGTCCGGTGAAGGTACTCCATAATCTTCAAAACTGCTCTCCACTTCCTCTCAGTAGGGCTGTGAGAGTGACGCGCTACAGCGCGCACAGCATTGGATATGTCTGGCCTCGTCAATGTCGACAGCCACATCAAACTGCCCACAGCCTCCCTGTAAGGCCAGTCTCCACCAGGCTCGCTTTCCTCTCTTGGACTTAGTTCCACATCAGGGGTAGCGGGGATGTCAGAGGATGAGTTGACTCCAAAACGATTCAACATGCTCTCAATAAACGCCTTCTGCGTAATCTCCAAAGTCCCCAATTCCCAGTCGCGTTTGAAAGCACAACCAGTGTACCAAGTCAGTTCTCCGAGGTTATTCGTGGGGAGTTTCGTTACCAACGCGGCATGAAAGTCTCGACATGACTCGTCCGATCCTGCAATCACGGTGTCATCCACATGAACAGCCAAGATCAGTTGTACCTTGCCGTCCACAACCATGCAAAAAACACAAGGATCAGTTCTACACTGCTCCATACCGTACTCTACCACCGTTTCTACCAATAATCCGGCCCACTGTCGTCCACTCTGCTTCAGACCATACAGCGATCGGTTCATGCGAACGGCTTTGCCTGACATGTCACCACACCCACCGGGTAGTTTCATGTATATCATCTCAGCGTCGAGTTTGGCGGGAACAAAAGCTTGTGCGACGTCTAAATGGAAAACCTTCAGACCGTGTTCGTTGGCAACAGCTGCCAGAATTTTAACTGACGCTGACGAGGGAGTTGGTGCAAATGTTTGGAAGAAATCTACATCCTGCACCTGGCTAAACCCCTTAGCCACAAGTCTATTCTTTGTCTTCACTATCAGGCCATCCTTATCCGTCTTGTAGGTAAACACCCACTTCGATCTTACAGGTTTCCACCCTTGCGGCGGTATCGCTGCTTCAAACGTATCGGTCGTTTTGTGACCGTCCAGTTCAATCTTCATAGCCTCTTGCCACGTCGCTTTGAACTGTGAACGCTCAACATCTGCTACGGACTGAGGGGGCGGTGCTACATCTTCCGGGAATCCACCCGGCATTCGCACGCTTAACTCCCCTTTGTTATCTTCTGCAGGTCCTCGAGCTATTAGAACCAGTGCGTCCTCCGTCGTCCAGGATATACTCGTCACCGTTCTCCTAGACATCGCTAACTCGTAAACTGCCGCAAGCAGCGCGTGAGCGACCTCGGGCCTCATCCTTGACCGGCATTCAGCCGGCTCGCCCTCCAAGCGTTGGCTCTGACCCCGGGTCCGGCCCCTTACTGTCGCGGGGAGCCGTCCCCAGCTGCTGAGCTCGTGAGCTGGTCTCCCGGACAGGACCGCGGGTGAATCCTCACCGTCCCCTTGGTCGGTGTCGGAGGCTGATGCCTCGCCTGGATCGCTTTCGGCCCTCCCTGCGGGCACCGAGACAGCGCCCACCGCGCTCCCTTGAGACGAACTCGTCGTCTCGGCTGTTTCGACCCTCCCTACCGGGGCCGAGGAGGCGTCAATCGCGCCGCCTTGAGACAAACCCATCGTCTCGGCTGTTTCGACCCTCCCTACAGGAGTCGAGGAGGCGTCCAACGCGCCCCCTTGAGACAAACCCATCGTCTCTGAATTCCCGTCGTCGGCATCGCCGGCGGCAGGTGCCTGCTGGGCGCGCTCCTCCAAACACGCGTCCAGATCGAACCCCCACGTCAACTCGAGGTCGTTCAGGCGAGCCAAACCTTCGTCCAGCTCATGCACCATCCCCCCTCTTCCATAGACAGGGAGTCACTCGACTGGGCAGGTACAGGTGGTGCAGGTGACGCGCGCTGCCAGGTTATGTTGCGCGTGATCAGTACGGTACGGTTTCTAGTCAGCATTCCTACCGAGTCTCGAGGGTAGTTGGATGCAGGGCCAAGGTAAAAAAACTCCTGTGCTTTTGCCTGGGACTTGTTCTCCCTCTTCACCTTGCAGTAGCCAAGCTTGAGGAAAGGTAGAAGTACTACCGGGGGGGGTCTACCATACCACATATCGTATGGCGACTTGCTCTCGGGGTTAGCGGTGGTTACTGTACGGTTCAAAGCATCGCACGCCCAGTGCGACTCTTCAGCCCACAAAGACTCAGTTGCGGATAGTTGCGCCCCAGGGTATAGCTCGCGAGCCTAGGTTCGGGCCGCCATTGCGGTCGTCTCAATCAAGCCTAGCGCGCGCTCTGCTACCCCATTGAACTGGGGACTGTCTGCCGTCGTGAATTCCTGCTTGATCCCTCGTGGTCTACACAGATCTCCAAACTTCCCCCCACGGAATTCACCACCCCCGTCCGATCGGACGATGACCACTTTTGAAGGGACATCGTCTGCGCGAGAATCCGCGAGGAACTGCTCGAAACATTCCGCGGCGTCCGACTTGCGGTGTATGAAATACACCCAAGTATACCGTGAAAAGTCATAGCGCACAATGAGAGTGTACCGCTTCTTGCCGAGAGACTCTACCACCTCGGGGCCACTCAAATCCACAAACACCCTCCCGAGCTTCTTACCCGCTCGTGTGTGCGTGGACTGCTTGATGCGCCTGCGAAGTCCTTTCGCCATGGAGCACCCCCTGCATTCCAGCAGGTTTCCTTTGAGGACGATTGCTTGTTGCTCCGCGGTCTTGCGGAGTAGAACCTCGTGGGAGTGTCCAGCCGCGCAGTCGTAGTCGTTGATGCCGATCGCGGGTTTACTGGGCTGTTGCCCTGGGGCGAGTACAGCACAGGCATTTTCCCCACTACTGCTGTCGACCCGGTAGCCGTAAAGGCTGTACAGGGTCCCACTCAACGGAAACATGATCGAACGCTCTGACTTGAGCCGGACTACAATCCCCGAGGGGCGTCGTTCGAACGTATGGCCGTTTTTGACGAGAGTGGGCGGGGAAAACGGGTGGTAGCGGAGGTCTGGTACGTGCGCAACGTTAGTCATCAGCACTTGTACAAGACCGTTTCCGGACCGAAAGACGAAGCGAACATCACCGTATCCTTCGATGGAGCGAGTTGAACCACCGGCGATGCGCAGTTTTAAATTGCATTCTCTGTAGTTGAGCATGCAATCTGCGGATGGCGTCATGTGAGTAGATGCCCCACTATCGCAGATCCAAGTCTCGTCTCCTACCTGAAAAGCCAACTCTCCTTCGCCCATTCTGCCCGTACCATCACTGCACTTGCCTGTCTCTTCGGCCTTGAAAGCTGAGGCCTGTGCCGAACCATCGCCTTCGTCGTCCGTCGCCCCAGCCTCGGTCGATACCTCCAGCACAGCATCTTCCTTCGACGAGCGGCAGACATCTGCAGTGTGCCCCAGTCCGTTGCATCCACTGCACCGCTTCTCTCTGCAGTTTGCGAACATATGGCCCTTCTTGCCACACTTGAAGCACTTCCCTACGAAAGTACTACCTTCGGTGGCCTTGGCGCTGCTGCCATTGCCACCGGCAGTTGCGGCTGAGTCTCCACGGGACTCACCGCTGGGGTTTGCACCCCTCTTTCCAGACCTCCTTGGCCGGTATAGCTGACCGTTGGCTGGCTAACCTCGACAAGATACAGTTTTCCCGCGTCCCGTCAATCCTAAATCCCACGAATCATCATCACGAAAAACCGTCTCTCCTCCTGCCGTAGTACCTCGTACAGCAGTGATGGGTCCTGCCCCTTGTGGGCTATTCCCTACAGCAGCGCTTTTCTCGGCGCTGCCGGACTCCGATTGGCCAATGGCTGCTCCAACAGCAGCAAGAGTCTCTTGTACAAGAGTGGGTCCTGCCATTCTTGGGCTATCCCCTACAGCAGCGCTACTGTCGGCGCTGCCGGACTCTGATTGGCCAATGCATGCTCCAACAGCAGCAGTAGTCTCTCTTACAGGAAAGGGTTTTGCCCTTCTGGGACTATTCCCTACAGCAGCGCTGTGCCTGCAGGAAACATGGCGCGAGATGGGCAGATCAAAACCACCACCCAACTCACCGCCCGGGAATTCATCCCATTCGTCAGCCCTCCTTGGCTGGTCAGGCTGGCCCCTGGCTGGGCCCACCTCGACAGGAACAGCAGCCGCTCTGCGTCCCGTCGCTACGAGATTGCGCGAGACATCCCCACGCAAAATTGTCTCTCTTCCAGCTGCTGTATCCTCTGCCACGCCCCCAGCAGGAGCAGAAGTTTCTCGTACAACAGCGGAGGGTTCAGCCCCTCGTGAGCCTTCCCTTCCAGCAGCGCTGCTCCCAGCACTGCTGGACTCAGATCGGCCTGTGTTCCTCATGAACTCGGCCATCATGTCTCTCATGGCAAGCATCATCGACGCTTGCCCCTGCTCGACCACCAGCTGAAACTCACTTCTCAGCTGTTGTACCTCATCTTTGGGAAGGGCTAGCTCGTGTTGAGCCGACCCGGAAGCCATCTTTGACTTCTCCTTCCAGACCTGACAACGTCAAGCTTTTGACAATCCACACTAGTGTGTTCGTAGATTGCAAATCTGGATGCCCTGACTGCCCAGCAGTCTAATGAGATGTTTTAAGGTCGTTGCATTAGAGGACAGAGCAAGAGAGAGAGCGGAGAGAGAGCGGAGTACTCGAACTCTCCTCCTGCACTAAACAGAATTCCATAATAACGCCTGCGAATATTCTCAACCCTCTACAACGTTTGTAACCGTCGTTGCTGACACGATCCAAACGAACAACTGCTGCTGTAAACCTAACTATCTTAGGTATTTTAGCACATACCAGGTATGTCCATTCTTTGATCTGCGGATATCTCACGCCTCTGACCGCCTCTCCGCGCGGTTCCTTCGCTGAGGCGTGCCCTTGCCTCGCCTGCAGCGGCCAGCGTCGAAGATCGGCCCGCTTTACGCTGTATCGTCCGCACAAGGCCTTGACGTCGAGATCTACGACGAAGGTCTACGACGAGATCTCCGAATAATCGTGCCTTGTGTAGCGTTTTGGTGCGTAGACGTGCAGACAGAGCTCATGTCATGTCTTCGCGTGTCTTTTTTTCGGTACGTGTTTTCTGACCTCCGATCCATGTGGGGAGTCTACAGGAGCACGAATATGTACAGTAGCTGCTATGATGGAACCACGGCATCCATAAAATGAAATAATGCGGAGGGTGTTCGACATGTAACGGCATGATGCGGCGGAACTGAAGGTTGATATGATCTCCACCAACAACGCGGCGGGACAAACAATTTTTGTAAGGGGAAGACACCTTCTCGTGTCACGCGTGCGCATGACGGCGTGTGTACAGTAGTGTGCTGCGGTAAAAGGAGATGGGAATGATGGTTTTCAAAATGGGTGTTGTTACAGAGTTATAGAGGGAGGTACTGCTCTGTTGTCTGCAATCGTCCGCAGCGCGGCTTATGTATATTGTGTGCAAAAGACGACAGAGAGGATAGCGTGAACCCCTCGGTAGGTCAAACGACTCCTATTCCGATGGGATTGGGGGGAAGCGGCGGAAGACGGCGAAGGCCGGACGTTAAAAGCGCAGGAGGGCAGGAACACATGCGGGTTTCGAAGATGCCGTCGCAAAGGACAAGATCTTTGAACGTTGAATGAAGGCAGCTTACCAAAAGGTCATTTCGGAGTATTTGAGAGATACCTTTTATTACGTTGCACGAAGGGAGCTCACACAAGTTGATTCGGTGTATGTGAGAGATGTGAGGTATATATATGTTTTAACAAGTTGTTTTTAAGGGCAATAATGTAATGAAGTTATAATTGGGCCTCACGCTGTCTATATAACAGTAATAAATGTTATCTTACGATCACGATTGTCTGACCACAGCTCAGGACTGCCACGGCGAGCCGAGGACATTCTTCTGTGTTTTAGTAAATGACGCGGAGTTGCAGGGCCTCGGAGAGATAGCACAGAAGGGGAGGGCATCGACCATTCGTGCGAGAACTCAGATGGGGCTTTGGGTGTGTATGTCGATCACTATGGAAGTCACGAGAACATTAAAACTGTGAACATGTGAACTTGGGCGCTGTAAACCTGTGAACTGAGTGTTGAGACTGTACAACTGGCACGAAACGCTTGCATATCGGACACATTAAACGTTACTGCATGCCTGTGAACCGTCCCGCTGGTCAAATCCGTCCGCCCTCTTGGGTCAAGAAGCAACCAGATCAGACACAATATGCTTGAATATGAGCCTTGCTTTCGGCGCCTCACACCGAGAGGAAGTGGCAGGGAAAGTAACAAAATCGTGGAGGGCACAAGAACCGTCCCCGTAACATGACTCAGCTGCCGGAACTGAACCCGGGCCCAACATTGAAAGTCGTATACCCTAACCAGTGTACTACAAGGGACTTCCGCTTGGGGTGCCTGCATGTCTACCACAAGGGACTACCGCTTGCTGTGCATGCATGCATCGCATTATCGATTGGATGCTCGCACACCACACCAATGCATGCGTACTAACGTTTGTCGATTTCCGCTTGCTGTGCCTGTATGCCTACTACAACGAACTACCGCTTGCTGTGCATGCATGTATCGCAATATCGATTGAATGCTCGCACACCAAACGAATGCATGCATACCAACGTTTTTTCTACTGCGCTTGACGTGCAGGCATTGCGTTTCGATTGAACGCTCGTTTCATGCCGCTGTGAAAATATGCTTGGACAATGCATGCCAGACATAATCTGTTGATTATACTCGGTATCACAGCGCATAATAACCATCGTATGGTAGGAGTTCCACATGATTGGTAGGAATTATTGTAGTGAGATATGGGACATCGGGATGTTTTATGAGACGCTCGATGTCACTCGATGCGTGGGCCGAGTCAGCTCGAGGTTTGGGCCGAGTCAGCAGGGCAGCTATGGGAATAATGCATATGAGAGTTTCTGTGTTACTGCTGTCTTGAGCCACCACGACGCCTGCCTGTGCCAAATGCGTGTAGACCTTTAGAGATAATTCAACACACTAGTGCGTACGGATAACCGGTGATTCTATCGGAGAGCGCAGGCATCCCAGAGGGGAATCCCAGAGGGGAACAGGTTGCGCAAGCCCATGCCGGGTCACGAGGACCCTGGTATGGAGAGGATACAGCTGCTGAAGATAGAGATCGCGGCATTGGAGCTCGAGATGGAGATTAGACTCGCAGAGGCAGCTCTGCAAGCGTCGTATGCAGAAGATCCCGCCGCGTAAAGATTTTGGTCATGGCGAGTCCAGGCGGTGTCGGAGAGACTTAAGGATCTCCGTAACGCGCATGAGCTTCAAGCGGATGTCGTGATGAAAGTTGCTGTAGATTTAGTAGATACGAGAGAGAAGAGAACAACGAGGAGAGAGCACGAGCAGAGGAGATGCCGCCCCAGCAGCAGCAGCGCGATCCCATCAACGCCATGTATGAGCCGTAGCTGGTAGTAGACCCGCGCGGAGTGCAGCAGTTGCAGAGGCAGCAGCTACTCCAGTTACAACGTCCGCAAGAAGAGGCGCAGCTGTCAAAAGATTGCTGCGCTTGCCGGGACATAAGGGCACAACTATCGCCGCCGCCGCCGCCGCCACCGCCGCCGCCGTCGCCGCCGCCGCCGTCACCATTGCCGTCGCTGCCACCGTCTTCGTCGCCGCCGCTGCCACCGCCATCGTCACCGCCGCCGCCGCCGTCACCATTGCCGTCGCTGCCACCGTCTTCGTCGCCGCCGCTGCCACCGCCATCGTCACCGCCGCCGCCGCCGTCGCCGCCGCCGCAAAGCCCCAGAACCGCCAGACCTATGCTTTAATCTGTGGGTCTAGTTCGTGCAAGAGAAGAGGAAGTTAGTTGGCCGGCACGAGGAGCCGGGGGAGAAGAGGATCATTGGAAGCCGGGGGATACGTTGCCCCCGAGGAAGGAGGAGATGGAGAGAGCAAAGGTGGGGGCTGGAGGAAGAGTCTGCATCGTCGGTTGGGTGGCAGAGCACGGGCGCAAGAGGAGGCGCTGCCCGAAGCGAGAGAGAGTAAAGGAGCAATGATCAACACGCCGCCAGCAAGGGCTTTCGCCCGCACGCGGCGAGTATGATTTTGTTGCTTGCTGCTGATGATTTCCGTTCTTGAATTGATTTGGATTGATTTAAGAATGAAGGATACCCCCACATTTGAGATTGAGAGTAGAGCATGTTTTGGAGATTTGAAGGGTGGAATGGAGGTATGACACACAGGCGCATTTGTATGGCTTCTCTCCTTGAATTTTTCCTGTAGGCTACTGTAGCGTGCAAGTACCATGCACTGCAGGGACAGTGTCTGTTTTATGGCTGCGTGGTCGTACGCTCTGACTGGATACCAACTCACGTACGAGTAAGACGTAGATTGTCAAAGTGAGATGAGGAAATTATGAAAGAATGAGTAGAACTTTCAGAACACACGTACATCATCAGTAATGCTGCTGTATCGTATCCGCACATAACCCCCCGTAATTGAATACGAGTACGAAAGCAGTAGTAGTATAGTATGTCGGGTACAAGAGTATGCACAGAGTTGAGTACGATACTACATCGTATATACCTGGACTGCAGAGTAGCACAACCCCCTTTGCGATATGTCCACCGTGCGTTGTCGTGCCTTGTCATCCACAGAGCAGGTAGGAGGGGATTTGTATGGTCGTATGTATTGAGCAGAGGGGATGTTGACCGTGCCAAAATATACGACGGAGATTATCCATTTCGTAGTAAGGAGTTCCATGTATTGATGAGGCATTATCTGTGAGGGGAACACCCACGTGCAACCAGCGGGTATATAGTCCGTTACCCTAGTATGTACTGCTGTTGATGGTAGAGTTATGAGTATGAGCTGAGGAAACACTTTGCATGGTACTGCCGTACATGTTCTACATGTTCACCAAGCCGGAGGGTTGAGTGAGATACTACGCATACGTACAGCAGTATATAGTGATCGGTAATTCATGGATACGACATGGTATAGGATATCATGTGGTATCATAGGTGTGTTGTCGTTGTGAAGTAACCATTATGCAGTGGCATTTGGGTTCATTAAAGTGCGGTAAAAAGAGAGATTTGCAGGCTGATACGTATGTATGAATGCATAAAAAGAGCAAAATACCCGTGACCACCCTGATTTCTGGGCGGCACGACCTGTACCCTGCTGTTTGTTTCGAGTCTATGCTGTCGAGGTGACTGCTGATTTTACCGAGGGGGATGAGCTGGGTGATCCGAGCTGCGGCGACGCCATTAGGCCGGAAAGAGAGGCAGCCGCAGCGGAGGCAACAGCAGCAGTAGGAATGTTTGGGACATTATTGGGACTGGGTAGGTTTTAGGTTTTTGGATGAAATGGTATATGTATAGTTATATTTGTGATTTTTTTGCACTTTTCGCAACTTTTCTCTTCGTACGAGCACTTTTCGGCTAAACGCTTAGTACCCCGACACAGCAAGCCCGCCCGGACACGCTGGTCGAGGTTTGAGATCGACCCGAGCACTGTAGCTCGTGTGGCGGGCGCTCAAAACAAACATTTCCCGCGGGAGTGGATAAGAGGATTTCCCTGGTTTCCCTGCGTGAGGCGGTATTTTGTACGTACGTGCCAGTAAATAATAATGTTCTGGTTTTAGTTTATTGCCCTTTCTCGAGCTCGTCATGAGCACACAGGAGAGCAGACATACCAGTATACCACAGGTAGACAACACAGAACATGCAGAGATCACAACGTTACAAGTCTGCCGCGCATAAGCGCCAGCAGGTAACACCGTGCGTTTGTGACACGCCCATGTGCACCGTACTGCTGTGGCCACAGCTGTGATTATCGGAGCCTGCGGTCCGTATTCCACCATCTACAAATCTCTTCTGCTGCCTCTGCTGCTGCTACTGTGTGAGACAAATCCGAGTTCACCATGGCCGAAATTATAAGTACCGATTTGATTGAATTTGAGTACCTCTACTGTTCCCAATGTTTTGTGTTTCTTCCCCGAATATCACCGCAGGAATCCACCAGACAACATCAGACAACATGAAAAAACACAAACAATGTTACAACACCGCCTAGCATCACAAGAAGCAGCGGGCCATACCACGCGGCGTGTGACAGGTCCGCCGTGTACAGCTGTGGCTATTCATAGTTGCTTTAACAGAGGCTTACATCAGTCATCAGTCATTACCAATTTCTACCTTCCTCTCGTCTCTGCTGCGGTGCTGTGTGTATGTGCGGCGTGTTGTGCCTCTGGCGTGTGCCGTAAAAAATAATGCATAGTATGATATGATATATATTAACTAGGATGTTTGTATTTTTGGTCAAAAGGTCTCGGTGCCCGATTTTGGATTCGAAGGCGTGAGTTCGACCCTCGGCGAGTTGTTATTTTTACTTTTTTTCCCTCTTTTTTATTGTGTACAGTAGTACGTACTCAGGCACCACATACAATCGACAACACACGAGCCCTGCAGTGCTACAACTACCTGGCTACACAACGCTATACACACGCTTGCCGTCCGCCTGCAGAGCAGGAGGCAAGATCACACGGTTTCGGTAGTTTCTCCGCGTTGTATTGCTGATGCGCGTCCCTATATATACTGTACTACGTATTAATAGTAGTTTTTTTTATTATTATCGGGCCCTGTCATCTGTAGAGCAGATTCGAGAAGGTCGGTACATGCATGCATGCTGCTACAGGTACAACAACACTACTGATTGCTGCTGCTGCTGTGCGCTTTTCGTGAGCAGTCGAAAGTACAGCAGGTCTACGATTGACAAGGTAAGACGCTGCATATACATACCACTGGGTTATACATATATAACGAAGATAATTATTGAGAAAAAAAACAGCCCCTGTCAACAATAAAGCAGCGCGATATCTATCCATCTCGTTAGGGGTTATAGCGGTTCACGGCGCGTCTTTTATAGCCCCGCACATCAAAAGCAAGGTATTTTCGACCCGCACGCAAAGAGCAAGTGACCTTCGCGATCCCCACACTGAAAACCTTTAATGTTTGGCCCGCACACTAAAAACCATGTCAAGTTGTTGACCTTCCGAACAAAAACCAAGCCTATTTGGATCCCCGCACCAAGTCAAATTCGATCCCCGACACGAAATCAAGTATATTTTGAACCCAACACTAAAATCAAGTCAATTTCGATCCCAATTTTAAACCCTAGACATTTGCAATGCCCTGACACTAAATCCACGTGCTTTTGGGCCCTGACACAAAAAAACAGTCAACTTCCAGCCAGACTGGCCAGACCCTAAAACCAATTAATGCTTTATAATGTATACTAGGTTTTCAATTCGTTCTTGCGCCACCCCCCTAGGCCCGTCCCGGAGGGGAACCTTGTATTGCCTTATTCTTACGAACGATGTCATTGTTTGAGTTTTTGCTGACCGATTTGCTTGATGTGTATTGCGTTGAGAGTGTGGTTGTTTAAGAAGATGAAATAATCTCAGTCTACGGCAAAATGACCACGACTGAAGTGACTTTGGACTGCACCAGAGGGCGCGTTCGGTCCAGATTAAATGTTCTTGTTTTTAGCTTTTAAGTCGTATTCCGCCTTTCTTTCTCGTTTCTTACTCGTTGGATCGAACGATATTGGATGTGCATAATTGAAGTAATGTAGAATACACGTTGATGGAGTTTCTGCCGTTACGTTCATATAATACGAGTGGAGTCCTAATGTTCCTGGTTCAGCTAGGCCCATACTGGGTACTAGTATATCGAGGTAATCGGGGATATTCAAGGAGGTTTATGTTGGTTTATGAATGGAGTATTTATTGCCGGTCGTTGGGTGAGCGTACAGCAGCGTATGGGTATGTGAGCTATGAATCCGAAGAATAATACCGTTTTTCCTTCGCTAATTCTGAGGATATTGCCGTTTTTCCTCGCAATGAATTTCGAGAGTGTTCGATGCTTACAGCACGAGCAACTATGATTTCGGGTACTGTAGTTTGAGCGCCAGATCAATTCTTTGGGAAGAAGTATGTGTGCTATCTCGCATTACCGTCGCGATCTGTGAATCTATGGCGAGAGCAGGGGATGAAAGGAGACTTTTATCCGGGGGAACGGGGTTCTTTGCGATCTCTGGCATTGTACCTTTTTCTTAGTTTTTATTTGTTTGTGGTCACCACGTACTGTCGCATTTTCCATAGTTGCGTTGTTTTTGTGTGGGGTTTAGGGAGAGGTTTTAACTTGTCGTCGGAATGAGTTTCCTCTTGACTTGATGTGTTTTGGATTTGAGATGGTATGAGTCTTGATTTGAGGATATGATTTTCGAGTTGCAGATTTGAGTTTGAGTTTCCCAGTTTGGTTTGAGTTCATTATGATTTTGCGATGTATCGACCCTGCAATGTCGTGCCTTGTCATGCACCGAGCAGGGGGGAACTAGTATGGTTGTGTATAAGGAGCAGGGGGGGTGTTGATTGTACTCAGTATCACAACGCATAAGATCCATCGTATGGTAGGAGTTCCACGTGATTGATAGGAATTATTGTAGTGGGATATGGGACATCGGGATGTTTTATGAGCCGCTCGATGTCACTCGATGCGTGGGCCGAGGCAGCTCGAGGTTTGGGCCGAGTCAGCTCGGCAGCTATGGGAATAATGCATACGAGAGTTTCTGTGTTACTGCTGTCTTGAGCCACCACGACGCCTGCCTGTGCCAAATGCGTATACACCTTTAAATATCATTCAACATAATCGTTGCTCGCTGTTCTTGTTTCCTTGTTGCTCGTCCTTTCGTCTGTCTGCTCGCTGTTCCGTCTGCCCGTCGCTAGCGCTGTTATGACTACACGCTCACAAATGCAACCTTATGATTGCATGGCGTCAACCGACGCTCTGCATGCTTGTTTCATTTGCGTATTAATAATATGCTTGAACGATGCATGAAAGGCATACTCGTTGCTCGCTGTTCCCGTTGCTTGTTGCCCGTGCTTTCGTCTGTATGCTCGCTGTTCCGTCAGCCCGTCGCTCCTGCCCCCAGGGCTACGCGTTGTACGACTCGTTTGATATGCACTACTCACAAATTTGCACATACGTGCATGCACTGTGTGTGTTCTTCACAATAATCCTTCCTTCCTACCCGTCGACATCCAGCACACCCAGTGTCCGTGTCGATTCACCATCCTGGGGAAGCACTAGTGCTGTGGTCACAAAACTACGACACAGAGATACTACGCTGCGGTGCAGTAAGCAGAGCAGACAATGCAATGCCATATACGACAGGCAAGACCTACCCTGCTAGCAATCCAGGTAAATGAAAGAGAAACAAAGTGTAAAAAGGAGAGAAAAGGCGAAAAGGAAAACATAAAGAACTACCTGGTAGGAAAAAGAGCCCCCCCTGCCCTCACGGCGGTAGGGCCACAAGTGTGAGCGGCTTGTAGTAAAAGAAATGACTGAACAGGAAGGACGCTACTTTTATATCCGTTGTTTTATTATTTCGGGTGCTTATGAGTTATGAATGTTGAAGCTCATGCTACACACATTGTCGGATGTCAAGAATACTTGGGAATGTTTGGGAAAACATATCGAAGGATTGCTTGTTTCTGTCTCAAGGCAGGATAACCATCTTAAAGTAGCAGCTGCAAACAAGGACATTATATGGAGAGGGCGTTGTCGCTCGATGCTTCCTCGGAAGTCAACGGGGAGGAGGTTGAAGGTGTAGGGCTAATTGAACACGGAGGTGGGCACCTGGTTTTCGTAGTATTCGGCGGTTGTAAATCACCCTTTTAGGTGTGGACTTATTGGGGCCTGGGTGAATCTTGTTGGCACACAGCAGCAGCAGTTTTCCAGGGTTCTTTACGGTTAACCGTCCGTGCACGGTGCGCTTTTATGTTTTCGAAAATCCTACTGTCCAGTTCGGTGCAGTTTTTAGAAAGAAAAAATAGTGGGGTGCGGTTCGGTGCGGTTATCCGATATTGGAAATCCCACGGTGCGGTTCGATTTTTCATGCATCCTACGGTGGTTCGGTGCGGTTTTTATAAATCAGTAATCCTATGGTGCGGTTCGGTGCGGTTTTCAGAAATTAGAAATCCTACGGTGCGGTTCAGGGTGGTGTCCAGAAATCGGGAATCCTACGGTGCGGTTCGGTGCCGTTTTCAGATCTTGGAAACCTTACGGTGCGGTTCGTTTTCTTCATGCATCCTACGGTGCGGTTCGGTGCGCTTTTCAGATGTCGTGAACCCTAAGGTGCGGTTTGTTTATATTTTGTTTCCTACGGTGCAGTCCGGTGCGGTTTTCTGAAATCGCAAAACCTACGGTGCGGTGCGGTGCGGTTTTCAAGAGGGCAGAAAGGAAAACTGCACCGTGAAGAACCCTGTAATTTTCACGATTAATAATAAGGCTACTACATATTGTCGGGTGACAAAAATGAAATACTAATAATGTATAATATACCTATTATACCAGTATAAGTAGCATATTGAATGGAAAGACGAACAGTTGAGACATACCCACAGTTCCCCTTGTCCCCCATTTTGCGCATATGCTTGCATGGTTTTGATGATTCGCTTAGTGTTCTGTACGTGAATCATCACATAATGCAGCAACCCCGTGATCGCGCGCATGCAAGGGAGACAGAAGAAAAAAGTAAAATGATAACAGAGTGGGACCGATAGGAAGCAAGGAAGAGCAGGGGGGGGGATGATGACAGACTCACACCGATGGCGTGGGGATAGAGCTTGGATGCGGCGTAGGACTTAAGAATATAACGTGAAGAGTACATATCGGGAAATGGATGGAGCAAGAACAACAAATGGAGTATTGTGGATACATCTGGGAGGGAAGTAGAGATAGAAGGTTGTTAGACTTCGTGCACAGGTTTCCTTGGTTTGCGTGGTTTTCTACTTTCAGGAATGTTATGAGTGATCAGTGTTGAAGTTCATGCTGCACATTGTCGGATGGAAAATATAAGAATAACAGAGTGGAACATAGGGGAAAAAATAATATTACAATAGTACGTACCATGAACATACCCAAAGATAAAAGTGCTGCCAAACAGTTAGAGTTTGTGCATAGGTTCCCTTTATTTCCGTGGTTTTTTTCTTTCGGGAATGTCATGAGTGGTCAACGCTGAAGATCAAGCTGCACATTGTCGGCTGGCAAAGATGATGATAATAATGATAAGATATAATACGCTGGAGAAGACAGGAGAAGACAAGACTGACAATATATATAACACCGGAATTAAAGAAGAGTAAACAACGTCGACAGCTCTAGCAAAAATCGTGTAGGGTGTAGGGTCAAACCTATCCTCGGTTGTCAATATTATAATGTCGGCGGATTTCCAAACTCTAGATATAGGCCAACATACGAGTATGAGCATCCGTGCATGAACACATCCCCGCGTAAATACAAACGATCTTGCTAAACGACTGGCCTTGGCTAGGGCGAACAGTCACCGTCGCCAGTGTACGAGAGAGTGTTGTGCTGTCTTACGCACTCATGCGTATATATACTCGTATACCTGCACATGCATTCGAAGTGCCCGGTAACACAATGCCTTGCTCTTGGAGCCGGGTCGTGTATACCGAACAACAACACAACTATATAATCCGTCAAGTACATTCGTACGTATATACGACGCGGATACGTAGTTGATACCAGGTCCGTACATACCAGACAACACATATAATACATACGTCAACTCTACACGGTGATACATGAAACATCATCAGTACATATACGAGTACCATGACCAGTGTGACACGAGAGAGGGCTCTGTCGTATGTATATGAACTTAAATACTCGTACCTGATCATACATACGTAGGACGTGTCCGGTAACATCTTGTCGGAGATCACCATAAGGATCTCCCATGCAAGTATCACCAATTCACCCTGTTCGTATACAAGATCTCTGGTTAATGGGCCCATGTATCATGACCAAGCTTCGCGAACTCGGGACGGCTTTGAACACGAGCAGAGGCAGGACGAGGGGATGTTATTTAGGGGCCTTCAGGGACCCCGTCCGTTTATAACGCAGTAGTGCTTTCGTCGCGCACGGTGGCAGAAGGCAACGTACGAATCATACGATACGAGTACGACCAGAGCAAAGATGAACGATACAGTCTCACGAAGGTTAAAAGTAGCAACCGCACTGCTGCATGCAATACTTGTACGTAGAGCAGCCGCGAATCGCTGAGGCCATGACGACAAGCACGGCGCACGTACGAGTTGTACTACAGCATGCCAGCCTGCAACGTAAGAAGACGGTGCCGGGCATGCCGGCGTAGGGAGAAGCGTGCGTTTTGAACGTGTGTAGGAGATAAACACATGTTTTCTTTGTTTTTTGCTTTTGCTCCACTGCAAGTTGCTATGATAAAGTGGGCATCAAATATTAGTTGATTAAAGTATTGTGTTTTGGGCATCAGACGAACTATTCTCCGGTCCAATTTGGACCGGAGACTCAGCAAGCATAATCCCAAAAGTGAAGACCGATTTTCAAGACAATAGGCGTGACAAAAGTTGCCCCAGTGTTCAAGTTACTCAGCGTGACAGAAAAGTGACCCCCTCTAACCATACCACGGGTACCCCCTTGTCCCCTCGACCCTCAAAGCTCGTTCTTGGGGTACAGCTGCGGCGTCGCGACAGTTTTTAAACGCCTCGACAGCCAAGCACGTACCATGGGTCTCGGCCGAGTATCGGCATCAGAGGAAGGGTATGTGCGACACGCCGAGCGCAGCAGTACGCACGCTGAGCACATGAGCAAACACGCACGCTTGCAGCCTCCGATCGAATCGGCGTGTGCACCGCTTCAGTGATTTCTCGAGGTAGCTCGTACATAATTGAACATGGATAGGCACTGAGTGTAAGCCTGTCCTAGTCCTAGACCCGTGCCTAAGAACATGCGAACACCCACAGCGGTTCGTCAGCCCTCGGCCCCTCCCTCAACCCCTACAGCAGACCCTGCTCAAAAATGACCGATCTCTGGGAGTTCCACATCTATGATAAATATTGTTTGAACAGGGGTGGGGGGGGGGATCCTGATGGGTTGAGATTTTGGATCACGTCATGAAAGCAAGCCACGCCCGCGACGCCTCACCACCACGTGTATGAGTACATGCCACGACCCACCACCACGCCTCGCGAGCTCGCAACATCAACGGTGACTCTGTATCGGTATGCATTTGCCGTTCGCAGTGTTTGTGCCATTGTCCCTTGGACTTCTCGTCGTTTATAGTTCGGCCATGGTCAACACCAACAACAGCAGCAGCAGTAGCAGCAGCAGCAGCAGCAGCAGCAGCAGCAGCAGCAGCAGCAGCAGCAACCTGAGGGAAGTGGTGTACCCCAACGCCGAGCTCTAGCTCGTGAAGGCAGTGGTGCCTAATTCCCATCGCGAGCGGCCCCCATCTGCCGTGGCTCGTGTCTCCGTAGGTCCTCATTGCCGGGGCGAGCGATCCTTTTTCGGACCTAGTGGTACTCGCGAGTTGGATCCTCGCCAACTCCCCGATCTTGTTTACCGACCAACCTCAGCGCGTTCAATCAACACCAACGACTGCGAACATACTTTGTATTTTTCGATCTCAAAAACGAGAGCACCGTCCTATGCAGTCCGATTGTGCAGTATACTCCGAGTATCGAGTGCATTTCGTACAGAGATGGCTCCCGGATTCGTGGGAACCGGGTACCCGGAGGCGGGTACACGGAACCGTCTGTACCGGTACCGTCCAGGTTCCATTTTTATTACCCGCGGTACTGGGTATTCCGGGTACCCGGGTACCCGTTAATAGTTACGCTCCACGAAGCCCCCGATAGACAGCGCACAGCGCACAAACCACAGCAATCCCTACCCACCTTCACACAACACGCCATACACACACCAGACCCCTACCAGCTACTAGCGGAATAGAGATGGCTCCCGGATTCGTGGGAACCGGGTACCCTGAGGCGGGTACCCGGAACCGTCGGTACCGGTACCGTCCCGTTTTCATCTTGATTACTCGCGGTACTGCGTATCCCGGGTACCCGGGTTCTTTCGCACTTTTATTTATCGAGAGAGACGACATGAAGGCTTGTCCTCCCACCTTCCGCCTCACCACGCCTCACTACCCCGCCTGAGGACCGTTCACGCCGGTCAAACACAAGAGTGGAGAAAAACGTACACGTAACCCCGGGTACCCGGGATACCCAGTACCGCGGGTACCCGGGACGGTGGTACTGGTCAAATCCCACCGAAGGCGGCACTGGTCCCGGTTCCAATTTTTGAATCCGGGAGCCATCTCTAATTTCGTACCCCGAGTATATCGTCGTATGAGAGTACTGGCGGCCTGAATACTCGGAGTACTTAGAGTATGAGCAGTACTGAAGCCTCAAATACTTGGAGTACAAGGAGTACCGGCAGTATCGGACCCCGAAATACTCCGAGTACAAGCAGAGTATATCGAGAGTGTTGATACCCGAAATACTCCGAGTGCGAGCAGTATATCCCGGAGTATTGAACCCCGAGAGACTTTGTGAGTACACGAAGTACCTGAAGTATTTTATCTCCAATAATACTCCTTACTTTACATACTCGGAGCATCTGTGCAACATTGAAGACAACGAGGAACTACCCCTGAGCCCGCGGGAAAAACGCCGGACAAAGACTTGCAATGTTTTTTCAGGACTGGGGACTACTGTCTACTGTATACTCTAGCAACGCGAATGATACTGATTCGATTGCGATACTAACCCTGGACAAAACTTGCTCGATACTATATGGCCCTTTCTCAACACCTTAGTTTTTAGTAAGACCGGAGACTAGCAACGCGAATGTTACTCATTCGATTGCGATACTAACACAATATATAATAGATACAGAATAGTAAAATATTAAGGCAATTCAACAAAGAATCAAACAAACAAACAAAACAATGAATCATGACAAAGTAAAAGGAAAGAAAGTGTCGTGCTTCTCCCAGAGATGCGACAGACCATAAAAAATCAAAGGAAATGAAACGAAATGAAAACAACGTAAACAGAGCAAAACTAAGAACGACAGGAAAGGCCGGGCAATCGGACCACACCAAAACCACCTTCCAGGCAGCCGACGCAGGTTCGTACCCCTAGTACAGACAGGTTCTACCAGGTAGTCGGTCTGGTGCCTTGCTACCCCGTCTGCCGCCTCTTTCCTGCTTTCGTCTGCCGCGGTTTCCCTACCAACCGCCCCCCCTCCCCGTCTCGATTCTCTTGGGCGCCACCCATACAACGGATGCGTGGCGCTTCCTATTCAGTTCCGTTTCGTTTTCGTGCCACACACAAAAATCAAGGAACGAGAGAAGAGGATAACAAAAACAAAAATGAACACGTACGTAGAGGAAATAGCAAAACAAAATGAATACGTACGTAGCTAAGCAATCAAAGAAAAAAACAAGGAATACACGGAAGGACAGGAAAACAAAGGCAAAAGCGACCAGGGCAAAATAAATAAGAAAATAAGAACATGAAATAAATAAAAAAAAAAATAATGCGAGGGGCTGTACCATCGCTGTCGTGCCTCCCAGGCGAGGCTGCGACAGGCAATACACCAAGCAAATCGAAACAAAGAAAGACAACTAGAAATATCCAAGGCAAAGTACGGAGCTCACCATCCATCAAGCCAGGTAGTACTCCTTCCTTGACACAGGGATAAGAGCGAGAGTAAAAAAAACAATGAAACTAAAACGAAACGAAAGACACAACAGGGCCGCGTTGGAAGCAGCTACAGATTTGCGCGGTACGGGTAGTCTAGACGGGACTTACTAGTCGGCCTGGTGCCTTGCCGCCCTGGCGCCTGTCTCCTTCCTGCTCTCATCAACCGCAGTTTCCTTACTACTGTTGCCTCCCTTCCATTCCCTTGTGCATCGCCCGCAACGGATGCGTGGCGCTGTCTACTCAGTTCCACCTCGTCCTCGTGCCACCGGACCATGAACCGTTCAGCTGCTTCGAGGACCCCCCTGTGCTACTTGCCTACTTTGTTTGCTGCAACGGTCCACTTTGCGGTCTCTACTCCAAATACAAACGGGGACTGAGCCGTGAACCCCTCGGTGGCTCGAAACACCTTGAGGTGTTCAGCAAGGCATTTCTGCCGAGTCTTTGGTTGTCCGCCCGGTCTGCGTCCCTCCTCACCCGTCATTGTCCCGAACATCACCCGACTGGGTAGTCGCCCCTTGTGTTGCCGTGCCACGGCCTCCACAAAGGACAGCCGCCGTTTACGGGTCGTCGTTTCGATACACTCGCATCGTGTCTGCTTGAGAGCCTTCGCGTACGAGACGGTCCTATAGTCACCACGCTGGCGACGCCAATGATACGCAAGAGGACTTGGTGGTGTATCGACCGGAGCTTGGCGAAGTGTTGTGCACTGAGAGTCCGCGTCACACATACGTACAGCAGGATCTCAATCACCTCGGCCTTCAACATGCGGACTTTCAGACTAAGTGGGGCCATCTTCATGTCGTACAACTCCGGTCCTAACCGTTTAAAGCATGCCCTTTTGAGACGGATCCGTCGTTCGACTTCGAGTGAGAGGTCAGCTTCTGCGTGGATAATGACGCCGAGGTATGAAAACTGCTCGTCTGTCTATACCTCTGACCAGCTGCTTCGATAACGAGCGGCAGAACAGGGGGTGTCTGGTCCCGTGTTCGTAGAATCGTCGTTTGCGTTTTCTTTTTCGAAACCGTGAGGTCTGCTGCTTCGAAGACAGCCACGATGACTGTCATCATTTTGGCGAGCCCCTCCGCAGACTTTGAGATAATTCCTGCATCATCAGCGTACAGCATACCCCATACTGCCCTTGGCTCGCATGCCAATGGCAATTCTTTTCCGACCACTATATCCTCCTCGACGTGAACCAAATCCGTCATGACGTCTTCATCTTCGCTGAAGCGTACGAGAACCACGTGTATCACAGCAGCCAAGAACACGTTGAACAGCAGTGGCGACAGCACGCAGCCTTGTCGTAGCCCCTGTGTAACATTAAACCAATCAGATTGGTCACCATCATCTGTGCGTACGCAAGCGCGCATGCCATCGTGGAACTGCCGGATTATTGCAAGCGTCTTGGTTGGTATACCAACGCGCGTAAGTACCTGCCTCAGCAGCTCTCGGTCGACAGAGTCGTATGCTTTCTGCAGATTAATGAAGCATATGTATAAGGGGATTTTTCTTTCTTGTCCGAGTTCTTGTAATCGTCGCACGACAAAAAGCATGTCGACTGTTGATCGTCTAGGACGAAAACCGCACTGTTCCTCAGGGAATATGCCTCGGTCCTCGCAGTACTTGCTAAATACGGGATGGGACGATTTTCAGCAACACTTTTCATGAATGGGCAACAAGCGAAATCCCTCCGTAGTTGTTGCAATCAGTTAGGTCCTTCTTTTTATAAAGTACCTTTATGATCGCGTCTTGCTACTGCTGGGGGACTTCACCCGTTACCCTAACAGTGAAAAGGATGTGGTGGAAGCATTGGATGAAGTCGGGGTGATCGATCTTCTGTAGCTCAGCGGGAAGGTCGTCTGATCCTACTTCTTTCCAGTTCGGCATTGTCTTAATGGGTCCCATCATCTCGTCCATTATCGTGTTCAAGCGTTTGTGGAAGGCTCTCATCCACCGTTCCCGAATTCACACTTTATCCCGTAGCAGCGTGCCATCCTCGTCCTTAATGAACTGTACGCTTCGCGCTCTGTTGCCCTCCAACCCTACAGTACTCTTCAGATGCTTGTAAAAACCTCAATGGTCATTATCGGCTAGGAGTCTCTCGGTTTCGGATAGGTACTCTTCAAAATCCGCACGTACTCCTACAGCGATCACCTCCTGCAGATTCGCACACGCGGTCCTTAGAGTATTCCGCACCGTACTATCCCGGCAGTGGGTACGTAAGTGCTGTTACGCATCCTCCCTCGCGCTCCATGATAGTTTGAAGGCAGCCGATGTTTCGGCCGATTCACGCCATCCACGCTTGCGTGGCTGGTGTGATGTGGGTGGTACCTCGACTTCTACCACATCGATAATGGTTGAGGTGAACAGAGTATCCATAGCAGCAATGTTGTGTGGTTGGGAAGGTTGGTTGAGAATGGAAACGACCCTCGCAACTACTCGCTCACGGCATTTTCTGTCGGACGTAAACACCTTGCGGTCAAACGGTCGGCCTTTTGGCGTCTTGCGTGCTTGTCGGTTGGGTGCAAAATGTCCAAAGAGACGAACATTCATGTATACGATGTTGTGGTCGGAATCAGCCTTATCTGGTGGCGGAGGCTGAGGGACAACATAAACATCGTGTACTCTATGCCGATGGATTTGTCGGGTAAGGATGTAATCAATGTGCTTACGGTCATTCGGGCCGGTGCCATTGTGAGTATGCGAGATTCCACCCTTGCGTGTGCTGAAAAAAGTGTTGGTGAGAGCTAGCTTGCAATTTGTAACGATCGACACGAGTCGTTCGCCATTATCGTTGATCAAATCGCGCCTGTATGCTCCCAGGACTCTGTTTTCATTATCATCGCACCCTAGCCTCGGCCCAGTTCGCGCATTAGCATCCATCAGTACGAACATATACTCTCTAGTTGGGGTCTGTCCGACTAGATCCTCCAGCTGTTGCCAGAAAACACGTTCCAGCTCGGTGTCTTTGGTACACTCTGTTGGGGCGTACGCAACGACGAAAGTAACTGCCTCGTATTTACCAGCCAACTCGAAACGCATCGACATAAGCCGTTCGTCTATGGATTCGTGTGTATACACAGACTTACGGCATATAGACTCCTTGACTGCCAATCCAACCCCGTACAACACCTGTCTGGCTGCTGTTTCCTCCTGACCTGAACAAAAAACTTGATATCCAGCAGCGCGGAATGTCGTCCTGCCGTCTCGTGGAGTTTCTTGCAGGCCGACGAAGCCACAGCCGAGTTATTGCACCTTCGTCAGGATGCGCTTGTCATGTCCATACCCGCTCTTCCCCCTTACAGCCAGGGAGCGCACGTTGTAGGCCGCTACCACCACAAGTGCCTCCTTCTGCCTTGTACGAGCCTCGGTTGCTGACTTCCTGGCCAGCCGACGCGAGGCCCGTCCCCTCCTCCCTTTTATATTTATTTTTGCATATTTTCTCTCTCTATTGCTAAACCGGCTCTTCTCTCTGCCCTAGTCGGGTTCGCGCCTTGGTATCCCTTGACAGGGTGCAGCCATCCCAGCCAACGGCGACACTCGCGTCCTTCCTGTCTTGTTTGCGTACTCACGCTATGGCCAGCATCTCCACTCCCCGGGCTGCACACATTGCGCTCTCTGCTGTGGTGATAGTCCCGCGTTGCCGTCAGGGGGGTGAACTCCCTGGCGTTGGGGTTGAAAATAAAGGCATCACCACCACCCCGCGCGGTCTTTACTGTGACAGGTTCACCAGCCAGACCGCGCAGGGTTACCTCTCCACCCAGCCCGAGGCTCGAAGTACTTGTGTGTGCCGCTAGACCATTGCCGGTCTTGGCGGGCCTCGGCCCACCCCAAGGCGGGGCAGGCCAGACTTATTCGTATTAATAGAAACTAGGGTTACACCCCGTCTGACTGAGAACCGGGTACCCGGTGTCGGGTACCCGGAACCGTCGAGAACCGGAGCCGGACCGGGACAAATAATTTACCCCGGGTAGTTTGGATCCCGGGTACCCGGGTACCCGGGTACCCGCTGATTGTGATTCATTTTTTATCCTTTCTCTCCTACAGCCTTCGCACAACACGCGACACACAGACGATACCCCTACCAGCTACCACGACACTAGGGTTGCACCCCGTCTGACTGAGAACCGGGTACCCGGTGGCGGGTACCCGGAACCGTCGGAACCGGAATCGGACCGGAACAAATAATTTTACCCCGGGTATTTATTTGGACCCCGGGTACCCGTGTACCCGTTGATTGTGCTTTACGGAGCCCCAAGACTGCGATAAACGTTGATTTATACATACACTGTGCCCCTAGACTCTCCTTTTTCCTTTTCTCCTACAGCCTTCGCACAACACGCGACTAGGGTTGCATCCCGTCTGACTGAGAACCGGGTACCCGGTGGCGGGTACGCGGAACCGTCGGAACCGGAATCGGACCGGAACAAATAAATTTACCCCGAGTATTTGGAGAGGCAGCCTTCTGCCTTCTATTTTCTTTCTTTGGCATGATTCGTCGAGAGAATAGACGAAATGAAGTCATTCCCTCCCACCGTCCGCCTTACCACGCCGCTTGCGGACCGTTCTGGCCCGCTGAAACGCTAAAATGGGAGAAAATAGTGCATGGTAACCCGGGTACCCGGGTGCCCGGGCTGAAAGAAGGCCGGGTACTCGGTTCCGGTTCCGTCTGAATCCCCCACAATCCGGTCCGGTTACCGGTTCCAAATTTTGAGGCCGGGGTGCAAACCTAATAGAAACCAAGAGCAACAATTCGATGATATCTGACCCTCAACGTTATTTCGGCAACCTCGTTTTTTTTCTCCGAGTATTACATTCAAACATACACTACATGGAGAGCGAAAACACCCGCAAACCCATGCAAGGTACGGACCCCATGGTACTTCGAGCGGTGAGATAGTTCCATAGGGCAGGAATTTTGAGGTTACACATAAGAAGGCGAGGTATGGAATCATATGACGCGAGAGTTAAGATATTCTGTACTTGTTGTGATACGAAATATAGTCACAGACTGATTCCACCAGGGACTACAATTGTACTAGTGGCATAGTGGGTATACTAGTAACAACTTATATAATGTAGGAGACATGATGCAGTTTTTACCAAAATGACGACCTTTTAAATTATGCTATTAACAGTATATACCAATTGTATGTGCAACGGATCAAATAGAGCCGATTTGACCGTACAGCCTGCGTACACATTAACACTGAACATACGTACGTAATATCTTGCTGGATCAAAGAGAGCCGAACTGACCTCTTAGGCATTATATGCCATGACAATTTGACCTTTTTGGCCTATGACGACCAGTCGCCTTGTCCGTGCAGCTTCCATACGCAATATTTTCGCACCAGTCGCCTTGTCGATGCAGCTTTTTTTGCCAACATTTTCTGAAGAAGAAATGTCGTTGTGTTCTCGTACCTGGTACGCTGGCATTTATTTACCCATCCGTTTGCAGCTACACTGCTGCAGTATTAATAGTGCTTCATACATAACACACTATAGACATACTTACTAACAAGGGCGACGGCGGGCGAGCGACCGAGCGAGCGGCGGCGGCAGGCGATCGACGAGGGCGGCGTAAGGCCGCCACGGTCGACCGAGCGGCGTTGGGCGCGCGGTCGACCGGGCGACGGCGGGCGCGCGGTCGACGAGCGGCGCTTGGGCGCCGGATCGACCGAGCGACGGCGGGCGCGCGGTCGATGGTGCGGAGTGGTTATTGTGTACAGCAGTACGGTACACAGTGCTTATGGTATACACAGCGTTTATATGTGGTACCTGGTTGTGATGCAACAGTAACATGTTGTGTGCTACGACCACCCCCCCTCCCCCCCCCGACGAAAGTACAGCAGCCGCAGGGAGGTTGGGGCGTCCGTCGTGCCCGGGCGAGCGCGGGCCGCCCGCGCCACCCAGGGGCGGTCTCGCCGCTTGCCACCCCAGCAAACCCTCCCTCGTCGAAATCCGTGGCCGAGACCGCCAAGGGCGCTCCCAGCACCGCCCACAGCAGACGTTTCCCCACACAAATTCCAACTGAAAGACAACTACGGCCTCAACATTTACACGTCCACCCTACGCCCTAATGTACGGCCTACATCATTCCATATCATTACACAGCTAGCACAGCAGTACGTACAGCAGCAGCAGTCAGAGTAGTAGTATAGAGTAGTAGTAGTAGTAGTAGTAGTAGTGGTAGTAGTAGTAGTAGTAGTAGTGGTAGTAGTAGTAGTAGTGAGTATAGTAGTAGTCAGTAGTAGTATAGTAGTAGTAGTAGTATGTAGTAGTAGTAAATAGTAGTAGTAGTAGTAGTAGTAGTAAGTAAAGTAGTAGTAGTAATAGTACAGGTAGTGAGTAGTAGTTAGTAGTTAGTAGTAGTAGTAGTAGTAGTAGTAGTAGTAGTTTAGTAGTCACCCGAGGGCCGGTTTCGTCCCTTGCGCACCCCAGCACACCCTCCCTCGGCACCGCCCACAGCAGACGTTCCTCCACTCTAATTCCAACTGAAGATAGATATACTACGGCCTACAACACACTACTACGCCGTACAACACCTTACGCCTTACAGCACCCTACGCCCCATATATATACACGCCCTTCGTACATAATTCAAATCATTACCGAGCACAGCAGTACTACAGCAGTCGACAGCAGTACGTATAGAGTAGTATAGGGATGTGTGTGAGTAGGTTAGTGAGTAGTTGTAGTCGTAGTAGTAGTAGTAGTAGT
>MEHQ01003821.1:0-38214 GCA_008828725.1 Saccharina japonica | reverse complement strand
ACTACTACTACTACTACTACGACTACAACTACTCACTATCTACTAACTACTATCTATACTATGCTACGTACGTACTGCTGTACGCTGCTGTACGACTGCTGTGTTGTAATGATTTGAATTATGTACGAAGGGCGTGTATATATATGGGGCGTAGGGTGCTGTAAGGCGTAAGGTGTTGTACGGCGTAGTAGGGTGTTGTAGGCCGTAGTATGTCTTTTCAGTTGGAATTAGAGTGGAGGAACGTCTGCTGTGGGCGGTGCCGAGGGAGGGTGTGCTGGGGTGCGCAAGGGACGAAACCGGCCCTCGGGTGACTACTAATACTACTACTACTACTACTACTACTACTACTACTATCTACTATCCTACTACTGCTACTACTTTACTACTACTACTACTGTTACTCTACTACTACTCTACTACTACTGACTACACGACTACTACACTACTACTACTACTACTACTACTATTACTACTACTCTACTACTATACCACACTACTACTACTACACTACTATACTACTACTACTACACTACTACTACTATACTACTACTACTCGTAACTACTACTACTCTGCTGCTGCTGTACGCACTGCTGTGCTAGCTGTGTAATGATTGAATTGATGTAGGCCGTACATTAGGGCGTAGGTGTTAGGTGTATGTTAGGCCGTAGTAGTGTCATTTTCAGTTGGAATTTGTGTGGGGAAACGTCTGCTGTGGGCGGTGCTGGGAGCGCCCTTGGCGGTCTCGGCCACGGATTTCGACGAGGGAGGGTTTGCTGGGGTGTGCAAGGGCGAAACCGCCCCTCGGGTGGCGCGGGCGGCCCGCGCTCGCCCGGGCACGACGGACGCCCAACCTCCCTGCGGCTGCTGTACTTTCGTCGGCGGGGAGGGGGGGTGGTCGTACCACACAACATGTTACTGTTGCATTCACAACCAGGTACCACATATAAACGCTGTGTATACCATATCAGCACTGTGTACCGTACTGCTGTACACAATAACCACTCCGCACCATCGACCGCGCGCCCGCCGTCCTCGGTCACCCGGCGCGCCTAACGCCGCTCGATCGACCGCGCGCCCGCCGTCGCCCGGTCGACCGCGCGGAACATATCATTCCTAAAGCGTTATGTTATTACTATCAGTACGAAGGGCGAAGGATGAACTGTTGGGTATAAAAAAAAAGTAGAAAAAAAAGGTCGACACTACGTATTAGCAGTATAGACATACTTACGAATATCTCGTCCAGGGATTCCCCAACTCTGCACTCTCAGAGCTCCCACTTCGACACCGCTTCCTTTCCATTGCTTGATTAATTTCTCCCTGTCTTTGTTTCCTATCATTTTTTGTTCGCGAGAGCATTTTTATTTCTCACTTTTGGGTTCGTACGTGTGCCCAGAGAGCACGGCAGCGCGGGCGAGCCTGGCACCATCGCCAGTATGGGAGGGCGCTGGCCAGTAGAGGGGGGGCGGAAGGAGCGCGGTCGCCTTTTTCCTGGCTAGGCGTGGTGTGTCCACCGAGACACGAGGGAAGCATGAAGGGCCTTTATCTGCGTTGCTACATACCAGGTATGAATTAATCCAGTATGTCCGAAATTATAAAGTTCGTTTATTACTGTAAAAGAACATTCAAGCGGTGCTTATTTATCGGAATAAATACTATTTGCAGAGAGAGCCCGGCGGTTTGAATACTAGCATGATGGAGCGTGCGAACGAGGGCCACGTTGAGCACCAGGCTTCATGCAAGGCGGGCCACGGGGCTCACTGGGGCAGAGAGGCAGTAGAGCTCGACCTGCACCGAATCGATGGCGAGGTGGTCGCGGAAGGGCAGAGAGCGTCGAGGCTGCAGAACGCAAACGACATCCGAACTATCGTTTGTCTTGTGCGGGGCAATCGGCCCGATGGGATTGTTTTTCAAATTCATTTCTTCCATGATTTCTCATTTATTTCCGACCGTTTTTTTTCCGTTTCTTGTTTTTCGCTCCCGCCGTTTTGTTCGAGTACGAGTGTATACGAGTACATATTATACGAGAGTATATATACGAGTACGTACGAGTACTCACATGTACTTACGTGCCACTGTGTACGTCTTTCTCGGTTTTGTTGTTTTTTCTGCTTTTTGAATTTTACACCTTGACGACCGTGCTGTGCTGTGCTTGCTCTTTCATACATAAAAGTACGAAGTACTATTAATACTACCACCGTTGTTGTTGTGCAGTACTACTGTACCACACATACTCGCGAAAAAGGCACAAATCACACCCACCACAGCAGGCAGCGCAGCGCCTTGCTGTGAGCCGTGTTGCTGTGCTTTCTTTTTCGAACGTATAGCTTTGTTGTCCTGGAGCATGGAGCTAATGTGCATCCCGAGTATGTTTTGCATGCATGTCAAGTCCGCCGTTTCTTCGCTGTGCACCATGAACTTCTTGGCATTTTCAAGTCGGTGCTTGCGTGCACTACATCGTGGATGGGCTTCTTCTGCCCCTTTCCTGGCGCAAGCGTAGCGACGGCGTCAGCCGCCCGCGGAGCGAAGCCCTTGTACATATTACATGGTACAACGTAAGAAATAGACCCATCAAGTGTATTAAGTACGTTGCACCCTTTGTGCTTATTTACAACCTGAAAAAAAGCCCCTGGCGGGGATAGAGTACGAAATAAGCAACTAAGGGTCTGCGGCCAATGCAAAGCAAACAACCCCTGAAGCGAGGGGGGGTACTTGGTAAGAAGGTATATATGTACAAGGGCTGCGCTCCGCAGGCGGCTGACGCCGCCCGCTACGCTCGCGGAAGGAAAGGGACAGAAGAGGCTCATGGTGTTGTGCAAGCACCGACTTGAAAATGCCAAGGGGTTCATGGTGCAGCGAAGAAACGGCGGACTTGACATGCATGCAAAGCATGTTCGGGATGCACACATTATAAGCTCCATGCCTCAGGACAACAAAGCTGCATGTTCGAAAGAGAAAGCACAGCAACACGGCTCGGTCACAGCACGGCGCTGCGCTGCCTGCTGTAGGTGGGTGTGATTCGTGCCTTTGTCGCAATCATGTGTGGTAGAACAGCAACAACAGTAGATGTACTTCTTACTTTGTGTGTAATTGTAATATGAAAGAGAAAGCACATCACAGCACGGTCGTCTAGTTATGAAGTACGAAAAACAATAAAACTGATAGAAAGACGTGCAGTAGATGTACGTACGGGTATACGTACTCGTACTCGTACTCGTCGTTCTAGTCGTAGTCGTAGTCGTACTCGTACTCGTACTCGAACAAAGAAGAAAGCGACAGGAGACAGGAGCGAGAAACAAAAACGAAAGGAATAGTCGGAACATAAAAACAGTCATGTACATCTCGAATCACACACGGAGCACGAGTATTCAAAATGACATATCGTGATTGCGCCGCTAAAAAAACAAAAATAAGCTAACACGACTGTCACGTTCTCTCGCCCTCGATGCTACCCGCTCCCCCGCGACCACCTCGCCATCGATTCGGTCCGGGTCGAGCTCTACTGACTCTCTGACCCAGTGAGCCCCGTGGCCCACCTCGCGTGAAGCCCGGTGCTCACCGTGGCCCTCGTTCGCCCGCTCGAGCATTATGGTGTTCAAACCACCTGGCTGTCTCTCCAGGTCTCTCTGCGAATACTATTTGGTTGAGAAAAAATAAGCACCGCTTGAATATGTTTTTACAGGAAGGAACGATCTTTATACTTTTGGACATAATGGATTCGCACCACCAGTAGCAACGCAAACAAAGCCCTGTCATACTTCCCTCGTGTCTCGATAGACACCCACGCCTTGCACTGAAAAAGGCGACCGCGCCCCTTCCACCCCCCCTCTACTGGCCAGCGCCCTCCCCCACCCGCGATGGTGCCGGGCTCGCCCGCGCTGCCGTGCTCTCACGAACTCAAAACCGAGAAATAAAAAGGCTCCCGCGAACCGAACATGATAGGAAACAAAGACAGGGAGGCAAGCTCCGGCAATTAATCAAGTAATCGAAAGGAGGCGGTGTCGAAGTGAGAGCTCTGAGAGTGCAGGGATGGGGAATCCCTGAGCGAGATATTGGTAAGAATGGCTATAACTAGTGGTACGCTAAACCAATGACAGCGGGGCCGGTATCCCAGCGCAACATGTACGCCTGTGTGGATGAGGGACCGGGGCCGAAAGGCGCGATGCCCTTCAGAAACGAAACGGCAAGAAGGAACTATCGCAAACGGGTTGGTAACAACGCAGAATGTCCCTTATATATAATAGATCATCTGTTCCGGCGGCCAACAGCACATGTACACCGAAACGCAAGGACACAGCCACAGACTGGAAGGGGTTGAACAATAGTTAAGCCAAGTCAAGCAAACCCAACCGAGCCCAGCCCAACACAATGTAAGCCGAGTCAAGCAAACGCAACCCAGCCCAACCCACCCCCACCCAGCCCAGGTGAGGCCTGCGAAGGCTATCGCAGTCCAGCCCAAGCCATGCCAAGTAAACGCACGCCAAGCCAAGCCAAGCCAAGTCGAGCCGGGTCAAATCTATCGTCTCTTCATTTCCCGGGGGCAACGCTCGTGGAGTTCTTCGTCGCCGTTGCCCCGAGCCGTTGCGAACCTCTTCATAGACGGGGTTGGCGGTGAATCATCCGGTAGAGTGGAGCTGCCACCAATTACCATCAACCGTAGGTTCTGCCTCGATGTGGCCCTAGAAACAGCCACATACATCTGTCGGGGTGAAAACACCGGGCGGCAAAGGTGTTAGCATATGGATGTTGAGGTCTATACGTATCTATTGTGATGTGGAGTCACTACGCACTGATACGAGTATATGAGTATCTTAGTCTAGATATTCGGGTATTTGCAATATGCGGATAGACTACGAGTATGTCTTACTCGTAGAGCGCTCTGTTGTATACCCAAAGCATCTTCATCAGGAACGATGCTGAGAACGTTGCTAGAACGTCACGATAACGTTGTAGAGAACATTACAGGGAACAGTACCGACTACGGTAGAATGCAACTGTCCGTAGCATGGGTATTATACCGAGATGATCAGGTGCAGGGACCCCGCACCTCGATCACTCTACTCTACCCTACTCTACTCTACTCTACTCCTCTTCCCTCTTCTCCTCTTCTCTTCTCTTCTTCTTTTTCCATTGATCTCCCTGAGGTCAACCTTCTTTTCACTATGGCCAAATAGGCGCCTGTTCAAACTATGACTTTTCTTCTTCTTCTCAAGTTATCTTCACAGACACTTCGGTGCCACCTCTGCCATCTTTCTCTAAACTGATAGAGCCTCGACACACGCGTCATTGTTTCAGGTTATGAGCCTCGACGTTGATCTACGCACCGGCTGGCACCACGGAACGACGTCTCCCGGCGAGCGCGTCACGTTCTACATTCGAAGAAATTTCGAGTTTTCAATTGCGGAGGAATACGGTGTTTTGCTCCTAAATAATCAGAAGATCATCATCTACCCGACAGCATCGACATCGACTCTCATCATCGATTTTCATCAAGTTCGTTCAACAGAGTTACTACAAGGAGTGTTGCTTTCACGCTTCTACGCGCGAAGCAGGTAAGGAGACCGCTGTCACGCTTTTACGCGGATAGCATGTACGAGTAATTTGTCCGGTTTCACGCTCTTCTGCGGGAAACTCGTACTCGTACATTCAACATCGTTTTCCCGCTGTAATTGCAAAAATAAGCCACCGACTATTTTTGTAACATCACACGCACAGCTTTGTTTTCGATACTATGATACTTTGAAGCTGTAAGGGCGAAACAAGTCGCGGAACCATTTCTGCTCATCACAGGCGAAGATAGTTCTGCACTACTTCCACGCTGTAAAGCACGAAGAAACGTTACAAGACCTCTGTTTCTCCGCCATCACCACCTAAGTTAGTTTCGAGCCGGTTTCACGCTAACGAAAAACGCGTGAGGTCGTTATCAAAACCATTTCTTCAAGCTATTATGCGCCAAGTACGTACTCATATAATTGTCCTCGTGCACGTGTCGACGAGAAGACCCACACGTGCTGAAATATTCAGCCAGGTCGTTGACGAATCTGCTACCCAGCGTAGCATCGGGGGGATAATCTCCTGCCTACATCTAGTAGGCATCCATTTTTCAGGATCGGCTTTACGTTTTCAAGCGGAAGCACGACTTAAGACTCGGAAGGAAACTCATCCTCGCCAACTTTAAATATGGGAGAAGAAAACCAACAAGCGTTGCATCACGCAGCCAGGCCGTGGATGAAGTCGGCTAACCAGCCTGCCACGGGAGAGAAATCCTGTCGATTTATCTGCTATTATCAGCTTGGCACAGGGGCAACACCTCTTGCTTTACAAGGAGCTAGCACATCCACATCATAGGGGACTTCAAGTTCTTCATCATCATCGTTGATTACAGAAGGTATCCTCAGCGCTTCATCTTCGCAACTTCTTCAGTTTATATCACCAGGACCTACATCTACTTCGACTACTGCTGCACGAGCTGCAACATCACTGCTTCGAGAAGGCATCGACACCTATGACAGCAGTCCTGCCGTTTCTACTCATCATTGTTCAGGTCATCTACAGCAAGCAATTCAATATTTTGCTTTTCAAGCTTTGCTTCCAGAATTGGAGACGACAACATGGCCGTCTATGTTCTTACCAGGGTTCAGCTCCACAGCAACACCACCGAAGCGTCCATCAAGCAGCTGGTCATCACCATCCCCAGCACGTTCGGGACCAGCTACGTATTCGACGACACCTTAGCCTAAAAGCAAACGCTGATCTGGCGCGAGATTTTGCTCGTTTCTCAGCAAATAGGGAGTTCCAACTTTTCTTGTTGTGTTCCTTGAAAATTTGCTATTCCGCCGCACAAAACGCGACCCAACAACGACATCAACCGGCACGAGCAACACGGCCCAGCGCCCAGCACACATACGGACTGACTACGGGGACAGGTCTTCACCATCTCTTCAGCTCTTCATCGCCATCACCAGCATCATCTCACAGCCATCTTCATCTACACGTACATCTTGTGGTCTGCTGTTCTACGTACGTACAATATCATCATCAGCAGCACCACTTTTTTTCTTCAACTGCTCCTAATACTCGTGCTACATGTTCAACAATGACTCCGCAACACCAGCACGAGGTACGAAGATCGTCATCATCATGCGCGTTCCTGGCGTCTCTTCGTTATCTTGGTTTTCGTGCGGGGGGGGGTATATTTTCTATATTTCTCCTCTGTTGGCTTTCCTGTACGTAGAATATCTTCACACGAGTACGTTCTACGTATGTAATCAAACATGATGCGCACTGCTGTTTGCCATCAAGGATACACAACCGCCTTGTTATCAGTTGTTCTTTAGCTTTCCACAGCTTTTCGTTTTAGTACGTACCCTAAATACACACTCACCATGCTGATTTGTACTTCACACATCTCAGTGTAGCTGGACACACACATACCTGTGTCCACGTTTTCTTTTCTATTCCGTTCGATTTCTTAGTCCTAGGATCCATTGGAGGGGGGCGTAGCATGGGTACAGTGGTTACCTAGGTACAGTGGATACTTTCTTACGCTTTCTTTGGTAGGATATAGCTCGCTGGACAACACCACAGCATCACGAGTCTATTTTGCGATACGATTACGCCCAACGTAGTCTATTGCCGTACTATCGTTACTTGTAGATATATTTCGAGTACGTACGTACATACATGTACACAACTGAACAGAGCACTGTTCGCTGTACTCGACGGACATCCTCAGTTTCTACTTCGATTTCATGTTGCTCTAGTTATCTATTCAGGGGGCGCGTTGAACAACCATCATGCGGGTTAACGCTTCTGTTCTAGGGTATACATCGCTGGTATTCACACCACGATTTGTTTTCTTCTTTGACTTTGCTTACACCAGGTACTACTCTGTAGGATCAATATGAGTAAGTACGCACCTTTATACTCCACACTGGACACATGCTTCAGTCTTATCAAATGTCTCTTCAACTATCCAATGTTGATTGCTGGACAAATGAGTATTCACACGTACTGGTACATACAGTAGGTCATTGCGATTTTTGTCTGGGTACACATCCACCGACTTTCTTTGTTTCTGCAAGTTTAGGTACTATTTCCGTAGCTCTTATATTGTAGCATTACATTGAGGGGGCGGGTTGCAAGTACAGCAGATACCTTTCTACGCTTCTCATTGTAGGGTATGACTGAGTAGTCATGCACAACCACGATAAGCTTTTCTGACATCAGTAAAACCATATTGCCACCGTCATCACACGGGACTGAATATGTAGTAAACTTTGTGTTTACTGTTTTCCATATTGCCGCTGCATTCGCGCAGGGCTGAATTTGTTACACTATTCTTTCTTTCTTCACTCGTTCATTTCGATTTCTGAGTATCAGGTTTCTACACCGTAGGCATTACTCTAGCTACTGACTTTCATCACGGGGGAGTGTTAGCATATGGACGTTGAGATACATACGTATGCATTGTGATGTGCAGTCACTACGCACTGATACGAGTATATGAGTATATTAGTCTAGATAATCGGGTAATTGCAATATGCGGATAGATTACGAGTGTGTCTTACTCGTAGTGCGCTCTGTGGTATGACCAAAGCATCTTCATCAGGAACGATGCTGAGAACGTTGCTAGAACGTTACTATAACGTTGTAGAGAACATTACAGGGAACAATACCGACTACGGTAGAATGCAACTGTCCGTAGGATGGGCATTGTACCGAGATGATCAGGTACAGGGACCCCCCACCTCGATCACTCTACTCTACTCTACTCTACTTTACTCTACTCTACTCTTCTCTACTCTACTCCTCTTCCCTCTTCTCCTCTTATCTTCTCTTCTTACTTATCCATTGATCTCCCTGAGGTTTATCTTCTTTCCACTCTGGCCAAATAAACGCCTTTTCAAACTACGACTTTGCTTCTTCTTCTCAAGTGATCTTCACAGACACTTCGGTGCCACCTCTGCCATCTCTCTCCTAAGAGACAGAGCCTTTACACACGCGTCATTCTTTCAAAAGCAAGATTCCCACCCGGCCAAGCGTCTGCCTTTGCGCTTTGTTGACTGTCATGGCAAAAAAGGGTGCAAAGGGAATTTGCCGCCGGGTGAGGACGAAGGGAAGCTCACCCTCGTTCGAAGTGAGCTAGCATCGTGGAACGAAGGTCCTTTGGCGGGCATCTGGCCCTGTGGCGATTTCGGCGTGAAGAACCCACAGCAAGGCGGCGATGAGCAGGCAGCGCGTGCTGTTGAACAACCCTGCCGATGGGTGTATCGTGCGCAGCAGCATGAACGACGAGCCAACGTTGAGAACCAACCGATGGGTGGGCATGCCGGACGGTGTCAGTGTCCGCAAGAACTCCCCCGGGTAGATGAGGGAGCTGTCCATGTCAGCGGTGCCGTCGACGCCCAGGGCCTCAAACACCTCGACCCGAACACATCGCATGATGTCTTGGTAGAGGCTGCGCTGATCGTCATGTCGAGCCACGAGCACGGATCGCCTTATGAAGGCAAGCCTGGCCTCGTGGTCACCGTGGGGTCTGAACCCGTCCAAGTTTGGGAAGACGGCGTTGATGAGGTGGCACGGGTCCTCCCCGGCGACGATGAGGTCGTCAGGAATAAGCACCAGCCTTTCGGCGAAAGGAGCGAAGGTACACCCTCGCGCGTCTTCCTCGGTGCCGTTGCAAATCTTCATCTGCCACGCACAGAAAACCCGGAGGTGAGAGACATCCATTCTTGCACGCAACACCCGCATGTTAATGCGCAATTGCAGCAGTTACACCCCTCTACATAGCGCGGGCTGGTTAACACAGGCGCTGACGATCTGAGCCCGTGTACCCCTCCAAACAACCGGAAGGATCTGCCGAACGTCGCCACCCATGATGACGATTTTCCCACTCCATGGGAGGTCGATGTCCATGACATGCCGGACGCAGCGCTTTGCGGATTCATTACCGTGCCGGTAGGGTATTGGCCCTTCGTCCCAAAATATTGCATTGGCCATACGCAGAAGCTGGGCCCGAGAGCTCTACTTCTCCACGTTACAGGGGGAGTTGGCCCTGATGTTGATGGGGATCATGAACAGGGAGCGGGCCGTGAGAGCGGGAGGGGGGAGGGTAGACGCACACCGCTGGGAGCGAACTCCAGGGCAATTTTCCCCGTGGAGCGAATAGCGGCGAGAACGGCGCTGCAAATAAATTTGTTGCCAATACCCCTGGTCCGTCAACGAAAACGAATCCCCGCGCCGCCTGTTCCACCGGCAGTACGCGGGGTCGCCCGCCATCTTCGTCGAGGAGGGCCGCGTGGGCAGCCATGATGCCGTCGATCGCAGCACGTTGCTCAGTGTTAAACTGGCCAATACTCTCGTCCTGCACTCACCGGAGCTCGTCGTGCTTGTGCCCAACCAGCTCCTCAACGATCTCGTACGGCAGGTCGCGCGAGGCAGGGTCGACAGGCGGTGGAAGGACGTAGGCCACAACGCTGGACCCCACGGCAAGAAGGCAGCGATCGATGTAAAGAAGGGCGGAGTTGTGGAACTCGTCGCACATCTCGCGAGAGCGGTCCGTAGCACGGTTTTCGTGAAGGAAGTCCTCGGCGAGGCTGTCGCGGTGACTCAGCCGCAACGAAAGGGGGTCGCCAACATCGCAGTGCCTCAGGATGGTGACGAAGACCTCCCTCAGGGCGGAGATGCACGTCTGATGACCCGCCGCCTCCGATAGGCAACGGTCCCACTCGAGGTCGTCCGCCACAAGACCTCTCAAGCGGCATGCTTCCTGGAATGTCTCGGCAACGTTGCCGTCCGGGAGTGTCCGAAGGAACCTAAAGGAGACGGGCCCCGGTATGTGGCAGATGAGTAGGCGCACGTAGAACCTCTCGCCCTGGCCAAGGTGCGCAGAGTATATAAGCACTACTTCGGGCTTCGTGGTTTGCCATTGCCTAGGCTTACACTTCTTCGTCGCCTTGTTCCATGTAAAGTGCGTGGGGCAGTCTTGATACAGGAGACGTAGCGCAACGTCGGCATCGCTGTCGGTGTCGTCACTTGCGATGGCGGCAGTGGCGGAAGCGTTATAGGCGACAACTCTGTAAAGGTCGTCTTTCCCGCGCTTTGCAGGCTAGACGCTGCCTTGCGCTCGCCGTTGTAGACTGTTTGTCCGCCGGGCTCGTGAAGGGCTAGGTGCAACATCGACGAAAAGCGCCCCGTGATAGGAAAGACGAAGATCCTCCAAGCTGCCTCGCAAGATCCCAGGTAGCGTGCCCCGACGAAGTTGGTGATCTCGTCCGCGACCCCCTCTGGTTGCGCGATCGCAGTCAAAGCTCGATCGTTTCTCTTGAACACGTGCTTGTATAGGTACTTGACGGCTCTGACGGAGGAGCAGATCTCAACGTTGATATGTGCGTCGTACCTGAGGGTGAGAGATGGGCAGTACGGAACAACCTACCGATTGTCGATCCACCGACCACGCAGGAACACACCTCGCGGGCCTACCGTGTAAGCCTTTGTGACTCCGTCACCGAGTTCGAGGGTTACCGTCCTCTCGCATGGCTCCGCCGACCGCCGCCTACGGTAGACGGCGTACCCGTCCTCCGAGGAGATGGGCTCGTCCTGGAAGTCCCTGGGGTAGCTCTTCGAGCATACGCCCTCCCTCTGGCAATTGCTGCCGCAAGGTCCGTACACCATGTTCGAGACTACCCGGTGGAACAGGCGCGGCTGGCTGTCGGGGTTGGGAAGCTCGGCCGGTACGTACTGCTTAGATTCCTCGGGCTGGGGCTTCTCGTCGTCATCGACAATGATAAGGATGTGGGCGTGAGGAAGCCCGCGCTTTTGGAACGGGACGTTTTACAAACGAAAGGAAACATAGAGAATCATGAGGGGCGGGAGGTTTGCGACCTGAAAACCACGGACATTATACGAAAAGACGACAGAGAGGACGGAAGATGGCGGGGACAACGTGTACCATAAGACAGGTCTCACCTCCACCACCCTGCACGACGCGACGGTAGTCCTGAAGCAGCCGTTCTTGTACATATCGTCCTCCAGCGCCCGAAGTTTGGCGTGGAGAACGCCGGAGACGATGTCCGGCCTGTCGGTGGGTGTTCGGCCCTCGAGCAGTGCGTCTTCGATCTCGGGCCAAGCTCGATGTGGGAAGAACGGGGGCGGATGAAACGAAAGGGGCACGGCTGAGATGTCAACGTTGAGGAAGAAGAGCGCACGTCGCACGGCCGGGGACACAGTATATCGGGCCAAGGTGGATGCAGGAAAGACGGGGGCGGGTGAAACGAAAAAGGAATGGCTCAGATGGCAGCGTGAAAGGGGGAGGGTGCACGTTGCACGGCGGGGGACACAGTAAGGTGACAAATATTCTGTAATTGAAGGAGTAACAACATACCCCGATTGCAGGTGAAGGTGACGAACAGATCCGGCTTGCCACTCTTTAGCCCGATGCCCGTGGTATCCTGGTACTGCTGGACCATGCACCGTCGTCCGCCCACGAAGCTCGACGCGGGGACCACTCGCCGCCCGAAGTCGCCGGCCACCCGCAGAGCATCGGCGAGACCGGAATAGAGAGCGGCACGGAGTGCGCCCTGGTGATGACGCTGGTAGGATAGCTTGAAATCCTCCACCTGGGTGGCGGTATGACACATGCTACGGTAGAGGCGCTTCGTGTTGTTTCTGAGCTCCTCACTTCAGGAGCTCCGTACGTCACCGGAAAATGGTATTGGAGGAGATTGAAAGTGCCTCCCGATGAACAACCCCATGACCTGAGTCTACCATTAAACGTATTGCAACACGAGACTGGACGTCCGACGACTTCGAGTTAAGGAGCCCGACCGTTCAGAAAACAATCCAGCCAGAAAGTGCTACCTTCATCGTAGCACGCGTCGTATCGACCCTGTACTGCTGAAACAGCCTGCCTCCCCGGTGGTACATGCTGATGAGATGAAGGATGAGATCGCTGATGGCGCTCCCCCTCTGTCGATGACGATACGCGACGCGATAGGCAAAGGACTCTCTCTGCGAGACCTTCCTCGCACCACCCCTGGACTCGCCTCCACGTGCCGCCGACTGGCCATGTCCCTCCTCGCGGTCTTCCTCGCCACCTTGGCACCGTTGTCCGGCCGCGGGCAAAGGGGAGCAGTAATACCACTTCCCGGCTGTGGGCCGAGGTCGATGTCGCCGTGCCAGCCCGAAACACCGGTGGGGTTGAGTATGGGGTACGCCCGAGGATCGTACGACAGGTGGCTGGCGAAGACTCTCGTCAAGCCACGCCGGCAATCATGCACGACGATGTCTCGGCCCCCGCGAGCTTCTTCGTTCCAATCGTTGCTGGTGCGAAGAAAGACGCACAAGTTCTCTGCTTCAGGATTTCTGCCTTCAGATCTCGCGGTGGCCTAGCTGGCTCGATCTGTACATATTGCTTGCCGATCAGTAGATACCGACATAAGGGTTGACCGGCGAGAGCGGCACCTGCACGGCCGCCCCGCCCTCCCTAAGAAGCGAAGTGTTCAACTCCTCGAAATTGTCTAACCGATAGCTGAGCTGCTCATCTTTGACGCTGTAGAAATACACCTCGGCATATCGGGGTTGGTGCGGAGTGTTCCCGCTTCCTTCATGACGCCACGGTGGCAGCGGGCTGCTGATATAGTGATGAAAGGCGCCCTGTATAACGAACGTCGGCGGGCCGCCGGCAAACGGTTGTTGATTGAGTGTGCGGCCACAACCGGCACCGGTGGAGGTGAAAGAAAAGGCGGAATATATTCGCCGAATGTTCTTCAGGAAGGATTTGGATTGTGCTGTGTCCCCCCGCACCAAGTCGAGAAGACTGAATCCGGGCTTGCTGGGAGGGGCCACAGACCAAACTTAACGTTTTGGCAGCAGAGGGGGGGGGGTTCTCGACCATCTGGAGGAAGGCGAAGAAAGACGTCGAAGGAAAAAGGAACACTTGAAAGAGGCATCGGTTAGGCGATATGTTGCACGACATGCACACAACGATATATGAACACGCAAAACACTTGTCGCTGTATAACACGATGGATGACGTAGGACTTTTCCCACGCGATAGAGAACGTAGCAGTGGGGTATGGGGATATACCAACCGCTGCTATACGGTGAAATAATGACGACAAATAAGGACGTATTCAGCGGGAGGTTCTACATCCTTGCATGATATTGTAATTAACTGTGTGTTTAGCGGTTCGTACTGCGATATATGGCATCATACAGCAACCACCCGCGAGTACTGTGCGTACTGTTGTACAAATTGTATACAACCAATGTGCAGCAGCAACAGCAGCAACAGCAGTGCCCTTGTTTAGCATGCACGTATTATATTATACGTACAGCAATGGTCTTGTTGTTTGGTCGATTTTCGTACGTCTGAGCTTTATTATCTTGAAATTAGTGTGAAAACCGCTAACTCGCGCATATTTGGGCAGTCAAAGGGTACTGCTGTACGTACTGCTGTACGTACCCGTGGACACTGCCGCACATGCTAGAAGTCATCAGCTATATCATACTGCTGTACGTGCATGCAAACAAACCTGGAATTGCACATACATAGACACACTTACTTTTGTCTTTCTTAGGGATCCCTCATCCCTGCACTCTCAGAGCTCCCACTTCGAAACCGCCTCCTTTCCATGTACTACTTGATTATTTGCCGGAGCTTTCCTGTCTTCGTTTCCCATCATTTTTTGTTCGCGAGAGCCTTCATATATTCCGGTTTTGGGTTCGTGCGTGTACTCAGAGAGCACAGTGGCGAGGGCGAGCCCGGCACCATCGTGGGTATGGGAGGGCTCTGACCAGTAGAGGGGGATATGGAAGGAGCGCGGTCGTTTTTTCGTGGCTAGGCGTGGTGTATCAATCCAGACACGAGGGAAGCATGAAGGGTATTTGTCCGCCTTGCTGCTGGTGGTGCGAATCCAGTATGTCCAAACTTATCAGGATCGTTTATTTATGTAAAATAATATTCAAGCGGTGCTTGTTCTCAACCAAGTGCAACCAAATATTAATCACAAGAGAGACACCCAGGCGGTTTTAACAACATAATGCTCGAGCGGGCGAACGACGGCCACGGTGAGCACCGGGCTTCACGCGAGGCGGGCCACGGGGCTCATTGAGGCAGAGGGGCAGGAGAGCTCGACCCGGACCGAATCGATGGCAAGGTGATCGCGGGGGGGCGAACAGCACCGAGGGTGACAGAACGTGACCGTCGTTTTTAACTTTGTATATTTTTGAGCGGCGCAATCACGATATGTCGTTCGAACTTCGAAGTACTACAAGTACTCGTACGACGTACTGCTGCTGTTGCTGCTTGCCGTTTTTATCTAGTACGAGTACGAATACGAGTACGAGTATAATTCGAGTACGAGTATAGTACGAGTACGAGTACGAGTCGAGTACGAGCTCGAGTACGAGCACGTATGCACGTCTTTCTCAGTGTTGTGGATGTATTTTTGTTTAATACTTACAACTTGGCGACCGTGCCGGTGCTGTGCTTTTTCTCTTTTATACAATGGAGTATATACAAAGTACGAAGTGTTTCTAAAGCAGTTATACTGTTGTTGTATACCACACATACTCACGAAAAATGTACATCTCACACCCCCACAGCAGACAGCGCAGCGCCGTGCCGTCAGCCGTGTTGCTGTGCTTTCTAAATCGAACGTACAGCTTTGTCGTCCTGGAGCATGGAGCTATTGTGCACCCCGAGCATGTTTTGGATGCATGTCAAGTCCGCCGTTTCTTTCTCTGCACCATGAACTTCTTTGCATTATCGGGTCGCGGTGCCTGCATTACACCATGGGCCTCTTCTGTACCCCTTTCATTGCTCGAGCGAAGCGGAGCCCTTGTAGACTACTTACTACTATCTCGCCCTGGGATTCCCCATCTCTGCACTCTCAGAGCTCCCACTTCGGGACCGCCTCCTGTCATTACTTGCTCTCAGCGTTACTTTCTCTCTTTGTTCCTTATATACTTTAGTGTGTCGAGAGGCTTCTTCCTCTTTCAGTTTTGGGTTGGTGTGTGTGGCCAGAGAGCACGGTAGCGCGGGCGAGCCCGGCGCCATCGCGGGTATGGGAGGGCGCTGGCCAGTAGAGGGGGAGATGGAGGGAGCGCGGTCGTCTTATTCGTGGCTAGACGTGGCGTGTCCACCGAGACACGAGGGGGCCTTTGTCTGGGTTGCTGCTTGCTGTATCAATCCAATACGTCAAAATACTAATGGTCGTTTATTAGTGAAAAAGAAGCGGTGCTTATTTATCGGAACACATCTCATTTTCAGAGAGAGATCCAGGCGATTTGAACACCTCATGATGGAGCGGGCGAGCGAGGGCCACGGTGAGCACCGGGCTTCATGCGAGGCGGGCCACGGGGCTCACTGGGGTAGAGAGGCAGTAGAGCTCGACCCGGACAGAATCGATGGCGACGTAATCGCGGAGGGACGGGGAGTATCAAGGCTGACAGAACGCGAAAGACATCTCCACTTTTTGTTTTGTTTTTTGCAACGCAATCGGCCTGATGGGATTTTTTCGTTTTTCGTTTTTCGCTCGTGCCGTTTTGTTGAGTACGAGTACGTACGAATACTCGCATGTACGTACGTACAAATGTGTACACGTCTTTCTCAGTTTTGTTGCTCTCCTGTTTTTCGTACTTCACAACTTGACGACCGTGCTGTGCTGCGCTTTTTCTGTCATACATACAAAGTACGAAGTACTATGCACCACTGTTCGTTGTTGTTGTACTGCCACACATACTCACGAAGGCACAATTTCACACCCACCACAGCAGGCAGCGCAGCGCCGTGCTGTGAGCCGTGTTCCTGTACTTTCGCTTTCGATCATACAGCTTCTTTGTTGTCCTGGAGCATGGAGCTAATGTGCATCCCGAGCATGTTTTGCATGCATGTCAAGTCCGCCGTTTCTTCGCTGTGCACCATGAACCTCTTACCATGAACCTCTTGGCATTTTCAAGTCGGTGCTTTTGCTTGCACTATACATCATGGGCCTCTTCTGCCCCTTTCCTTACGCGACCGTAGCGGGCGGCGTCAGCCGCCCGCGGAGCGGAGCCCTTGTACATACATACATAGATACACTTACGAGGTTCTTTTTCTTTCGGAAGCTTTCCTCGGCATATGTTGGTACTTCACAGCCACTCTCAGCCTCTGATTGCCGAAGCAGAAGTTACTTGCTTTCCGGAGGTTCTCGGCTTTCCTAGGTTTCTGTGTTTTATTTTCTAAAATTGCAATTTTAACTTTGTCCGCGATTACTTGCTTCGCCTCCAGCTCTTTTTCATTTTTTTGTGCTCGTGCTTGAACACAGCAACGGGGATGAGCGCGGCGCTATCGCGGGTATCGGCGGGCGCTGGCCAGTAGAGGGAGGGTCAAAAGGAGCGCGGTCGCCGTTTTCGTTGCTAGGCGTCGCGAGTCCATCGAGAGGTGTGGTCGCGAGGGGGCGGGGAGCTTACGAGGCTGATAGAACCCCAGACGTTCGAAGTTTTTTTCGTGTGCTTTCTTCATGGTCCCATAAAAATACTGCTGTACGTTTGTTTTTCGTTCATTTTTGTGTATACTGCAGCACAATACAGCAGTGAGTGGTAGGGGGGTACTATACGTTCAGTTGTACGTATGTACATCAGTAGGTGTTGCAGCGCAGCGCTGTGCGGTGCCGTGCGGTTCTGTGGCCTGCTGCCGTGCGGACAGTGCTGTACCGTGATGTGCCTTCTCTTCTTCCGTACATCTACGCACAGCAGTAGCAAATATTACATCGTTTCTTCCATAATGTGACATTTTCATCTCGTGCATGAGTGATAACGTTTTTGTCGTGCATGTCACTTCAAGTCCACAGCAATTTCTTCGCTGCACCAAGGCTGCACCATGAATATCTTGTCATTTTCAACTCGGTCCTTGCACCACACCGTGGACCTCTTCTGCCCCTTTCCTTGCGAGAGCGTAGCGGGCGGCCCACGGAGCGGAACCCTTACAGTCACAAATCACATCCACAGCAGGCATCGCAGCGCTGCGCTGTAAGCCGTGTTGCTGTGCTTTCTCTTATTTTCTAACCTAAAAAGTTTTTCGTGATTTACGACTGTGTTGCTGTCGTCGTACAGGTATTAATAGGTGCTTTGCCACAAGGAACATACTAGTACTCCTGCAGTACAATACAGCGGTAGGCGCAGGTAGGCGGGTGATATACGTTCAGTTGCGTACATCAGCACGTATTTCGCTGCGTTGCATCATGAATCTCTCTTTGCATTTTCAAGTCGGTCCTTGCACCACATCGTGGACCTCTTTGGCCCCTTTAATGCGCGAGCGTAGCGGGCGGTGAGGAGCTTTGCTTTCTTCGGGATCTTTTTTCCTGTTGGAAGATAGATATTCCCACTATCGTTTCTGTCCTGTATTAGCCGTCATACCTATATGGAGCTCTTGGCATTATCAAGTCGCCAGTTGCAGCTAAAATAATATACGTTCCTGTTTTACGCTTTTCACATTTGGTTCCTTTCCTCCTTGCGCGAGCGTAGCGGGCGGTGTTAGCCGCCCGCGCAGCGGAGCCCTTTTACATACATACATACATGGATACATTACATACGTCTAATAATGCTGTAGAAAAGTAGCAGCCACGATACAGGAATCTGCTACGTACTGCTGTACGCACCCGCACCCGGCATGGCACAGCAGCCTTACTAGACCCGTCTGTGTGCACTGACCCGGCATGACACAGCAGCCATACCACACCTGTCTGTGTGCACTGAAGGAGGAGCGTAACTGAAAGGACACTGCATCTACCTGCTGTTACATGTACTGCTGTACGTACACGAAAGTGCAGAGATTGAGCATTTTTTATCTACTGGTATCTATATCATACCTCCTGTGGATACAACATTTTTTATCTACTCGTATCTTATCATGTTGTGGTATATGTGCAACCAAACACGCCTGAAAAAATACTGCAGATACACACACTTGCTGTTGTGGTATCTATATCACACCTCCTGTGGATACAGCATTTTTTGTCGACTGATTATCATGTTGTTGTACGTGCATGCAAACACACCTGAAAACAGACTGCACATAGACTTACTTACTAATATCTCGATCAGGGATTGCCCATCCCTGCACTCTCAGAGCTTCCACTTCGACACCGCCTCCTTTCATTACTTGCCCATTGCTTTCTGTCTTTGTTCCCTATATACTTTAGTTGGCGAGAAGATTCTTCCTCTTTCAGTTTTGGGTTCGTGTGCGTGCCCAGAGAGCACGGCAGCGCGGGCGAACCCGGCGCCATCGCGGGTATGGGAGGGCGCTGGCCAGTACAGGAGGGGTCAGAAGGTGCGCGGTCGTCTTTTTCGTGGCTAGGCGGGGCGTGTCCACCGAGACACGAGGGAAGCATGAAGGGCCTTTGTCTGCGTTGCTGATTTGCTGTATCAACCCCTTACGTCATAATTATAAGCGTCGTTTACTAGGGTAAAAGGACATTCAAGCGGTGCTTATTTATCAGAACACATAATAGTTTCGGAGGGACAACCAGGCGATTAGAACACCTAATGATAGAGCGGGCGAACGAGGGACACGGTGAGCACCGGGCTTCATGCGGGCGGGCCACGGGATTCACTGGGGCATAGGCGCAGTAGAGCTCGGAACGGACTGAGTCGATGGCGACGTGATCGCGGAGGGACGGAGAGCATCAAGGCTGACAGAACGCGAAAGACGTGTCAACTTTTGTTTGCTTTTTTGGGGCGCATCTCTTACGGACGGCTTCTGAAAACTGAAAATTAACGTTTTCAGTTTTCAAAACCGATTGTCTATCTTACGGGGTTGAAAGTGGGCCCATTTCCGATCTAGTTTTTCAAATATCACTTTCAAGTCGGCCTCCTCTCGGAAATTGGGCCCCATTTCCGATCGAGATCACGATTGAAACCAGTAATCCTGACGACGACTTAGGATAGATCTTCCAGCGGTTTTCCGGGAATTTTCGACTCACTGATAGTATCGGGAGGAATTTGGTGGTCCGCAGTCGGTAAAATTCAGAAAATGAACGAAAGCAGCGCAGCCGCGTTTTCGGCTCGTTTCTTGCCCGTTTTGGGCCCGGGTCGGTGTCAGGGTTAGGGTTAGGGTTAGGGTTAGGGTTAGGGTTAGGGCTAGGGGTTGGGTTGGGTCTACGCCCGTGCCTCGATTCCCGGCGCCAGAATCGTAATAATCATCCCAACCCCTGGAAGATCTATCCTAAGTCGTTGTCACGGGGACTCATTGGATTTGGCATCGTGACGGGTTTCCACACATCGTGGGAGGCAACACGCGTTCAACTGTATCCGGAAACAGCACACAAGGCGCTTGTTCCTATCGTCCTGCGGTGCCCCACTTGACTCCTGCACGCGTCAGACATCACCACGAGCCGTAGGAACCGGATGGTGATGGCGACGACTACGAAACCCTTGCCACTCTCGCAGTTGCGATCGCGTCAATGGCCAAGCACAAGAAGAACTTGTCGAGGACGAGGCCAGTTGCCGTGTGGGAGACGGTGATGAAAGACTTGGACACGCACAGCGACGAGGAAGGCAATGCCCCCCGCGAGAAGCTGACACGGCAAGTTTACCCTCGTCCCGACTACAATGCGTCTGCGAGGGCTCAGATGCTCCGAGACTCTGATCTCCTCAACCACGAGTCCAATGCATCGAAAAAGTTTCGCAAGCGCTTTCGCGTGCCGCGTGTCTTCTTCCTTCAGTTGGTGCAAGTTGTCAAGGAGCGCAGGTGGTTCCTTGTTTCTGAGTTCGACGCTGTCGGGCGACCAAGCATCCCCGTCGAGATAAGGGTGAGAGGGAGTGACCGACTACTTATTCTGTTGATCTGTGTGTTTTCACGCTTGTAGTTGTAGTAAAGGGTTACCAGCACGAGGATGGCCTTGTTGTCTTTTTCCTCCACACGTGTACTCATATGTCCGAAAATATCATCATCGATAGTTTTGTAGTATATCAAACAATATGTTCTTATAGTGTGGGACGTATTGATATCTTACAGCAGTACCTGGTATATGCGTACATTCAGGCGCAAGACGAGGACAGCAACTTGGCTGTGTCCGATTAAGTACGTACAGGAGTCAGAACTTTTGCAGTTTCTTACGGTTGGGTGTCTTATGTCCACACTGTGTGACGTACATGGCGGTCTACAGCAGTGGTGCGTTTGAAGGAGGTGCGAGTGCATTCTTTCCTCTCAATTAATCTGGGTTTTTTAGATATACCCACTGTGATGCACCATCTCGGTGCGTGTGATAGGACTCGAAATGTTCCACGCCAATGTACTGTCTTGCGCAACCCTGTGGATTATCGATGGTACGTAGTCACCGCGGTAGCTCTGACCCACGCCAATGTACTGTCTTGCACAACCTTGACGATTATCGATGGTACGTAGTCGCCGCGGTAGCTCTGACCATACCTCGACCGTTGTTCCTCCGTGGTGAACAGCTACTAACAGCCCTCCAGGTCCTCAGCCGGGGGAGCTTCTTTGATGACATCCGCCAATTAGCTTTGATTAGCGAACGGGGTGCGCAGGCCGGGTTCCACAAGTTCGGCGGACACTTCGCTGCTGACCTCTACGAGGAGCATATTGGTATTCCAACTGGAGAAACCCTGAAGAAGGTGTTGGACGACTACGATCGGCTCGGGTTTACGGGGGCTGTCGGGTCGACGGATGTCACCCACATCCGCTGGAGTTGATGCAAGCACTCCCTTGCCCTTAGTTACACAGGCAAGGAAGGGTTCCCAACCATGGCGTACCAGGCAACTGTTGATCACTCAGGCCGCGCCCTTGCCATCACCCAGGGCTTCCCCGGTGCCCACAACGACAAGACCATCACCCGACACGACCAGGCGGTCAAGACTATTCGGTACGACCCCTTGTACGCCGAGGACACCTTCTTCCTGAGCCGCGGACGGCTCATTGGTCGAGCAGAAGGGCAACAATCCCATTGGGGACAATGGCTATTATCCGGTGAGTTTGTGGTATCAATGGTGTACACCGGCGGCACTGGAGTAGTATTTTGTACCGCTGTCTGTCGCTACATTGGAGCTTGCAGCAGCAGGTGTGCCTCGGGTATGTAAGAGTGTCGTTCCATCGCCTTTGTACTTCATCCTCATCACAAGGACGTCAAGTGTGCCTTCGCCCGCTTGAGCGACAGATACGGACGTATTTCATAATACTCTTTGGTTTTTCATCTGCCGGCATAATGTTGCGTACAGTTATTATTTTTCCGTCGACTGTTTAACTTTCTATTGATGTCCCCCACGTGCCAACAAGGTAGTGAAGGGGACGACAGGCTGGCAATGCGTGCTGAAATCTGGAATCCTGCTCACAGCAGCAGACGAGCATAAAATGTGATCGATGGTTTGGCGTGCGTGTGCCAATAAGATAAAGAAGACATTTGATTCGAGTATCGGAAGGTTATTCTTGATAATTGCAATTTGCTTGCAAAATAAAGTATAGCCTATATGCAACCTGTGTGATACGCCCGGCGCTTGTACCACATTGTACATGCACCGTATGCTGATCATTAGGCCTATGCGAATGAGCCCTTTCCGTATGCATTGTTTATTAGGTTCATGAACGCCCCCCTTTTGACTTTTGTGCTTGAGACTTCATATTTGAAGTCTTGTAGGCACTTGTACAGTATTATGCAAGCGTATGAAAAAACAAGTATTTTTTTTCATGTGACACGGAGCCCACTGAAGACGAGGGACAACACTATGTTTTTAAGATTAAATACTATCGTTACATAAATACAACACATTGAGGATTTCGTCGAAACTCGTCTTTGAAAGCTGTGTGTGATACCTCGATCGCGCGTACCTACGGGTTTTGCATGATATTCCCTCGCGCAGAATTTACATGCTGTATCTGAGGGGGAAAAAATCGAGGCTGCAAAATTCAGGCAACGTGAACTATCTATGAAAAAAGTCTGGGTTTGCGCGCTACTTTGCAGTAATAATCATACCTGGTACTACTGTTTTATAGATATATAACAAAGTAGGATTGTGATTTTTTTGCCCGGGGGCGCGTTTTCGCGCTCGGCCCTCGCGGCCGATCTCGCCGCCGCTCGGGTCGGCGGCCGGGGGATCGACCGGGGAGCGCGCCCCCCGGGCCTCGCCCTCGCCCGGGGCCCGTGGCCCGTGCGGGGCGCTCGCGAAGCCGAAAAAATAGAGTCGGTTTCACGGGGTACCCCGTCCCACTCGGCCGAGCCGAGCAGGGCAACGTGAAACCCGGTCTCGGCGGCAGATTTGAAATTTGAAAGGTGATTTTGCCGCGTCGGCATCAACACGACGGACAAAGGAGGGCACACCGACGTGCACATCGAGCGGCATCGAACATCTGCACGCATGCAGCAACAGCAGCGACGCCACAGCATCTCCGACGTTGTGCAGTCGTATGGTTATGACAGGGGGCCACGAGCATGCTGCTGCATCAGGTGTGCCTACTACGAAAGAGCGCTCCCGCACGAGGTTTTTTCCGTACCAATTTGTCCGAAAATAATGAAACGTTTCGTATTTATTTTCAGATCCAAACGTTCGTAATATTTCGAGCATTTTGGCAAGTGTACAGTAGTACGTCGCAGGTACCAGGTATACCTGGTCCGTATCATGCGTCCTCTGCAACAGATACAACCACAGCAGCAGCAGTGCCATGCTCGTAGTGGTGTTATGCTACCGAGTGGTGCTGCTTCTTGCTCTCGCTCTGCTGTATTGCGGCGGTATGGTCTGTTGGGTGGGGCATCGTGGTGCTGCTGAACATAATGATCGCGCTTGAACAAAACAACGAGCTCACCTCATGGAGTCTGTTATAATTTGTCCGGAAATGTAAAAATCGTTTGGTGTATGTGTCAATATCCAGACGGTCGTACCATTGCCAGCCAGGTTGGTATGTACACATGAGACGTATCAACGTATATACCAGGAAAAGGTATGTACTGCAGTACGTCCTCGATAGTACGATATATCATACGTACCAGGCATGAAACAACAGCTAGCAGCCGCAATATGATACTCGAAGTGGGTACTACTACTGCAGCGTGCTGCTGCTTCTTTCCGCTGCTTGCGGCCTGTAGTACTTACTCCTGTTGTTGTGCGATCGATCGAAAGTTTATCCCCACTTACGTACTGCTGTACTGCTGCAGCACATGGTGTGTGGGTGAGTGTGGTGGGTGGGTGGGTGTTTGGGTGGGTGGGTTCGTACGTGGTTGAGTGCTGTCGTGTCTGCTCTGTCCCTGGTTTGTTTTCTACGTATTACCTTTGCCCGCCAGTACAATACAGCAGCACTATGCTCCTCACCTACAGTACGTACTACTGTATTGCTGTACTGTTAGAGCACGTGATGTGTGTGTGGGTTGTTGGGTGGGTGGGTGGGTGGGTGGATGCTCTGGTGGGTGGGTTGGTACGCGGTTGAGTCCTGTCATGTCTGTGGATGGGGACTACTGCTGTGCTGCCCCCACTTTTTTCCCTACTTTTGTTAGGCCGCTATGATACAAGGGCTACGCATAGATGCCGGCGACCGGATAGGATATTTTTCATAGTGGAACAACCTCTTGCACCTATAGTACGTACCCATGCCCCACATACGTACTGCTATTTGTTTCGTCCGCTATATACCGGCCCCGCTCTGGCATACCACAATGATGAATTTTTATATGATGTACGAATACACCACAAGAACCTTGTGTTTATTTCGCTTGGACGGCGGGAAATGTACGCTTTACCACGACGAGTAGTAGTATTTAAGTAGCCTCAGCTGCTACTCATAGCTGTACCGCTTTGCTGTGCGCTGAATGGAGCAGAAGTGTGCTGCTACTACTGGTGAACGTTAACTGCCGTGTCGCAGCAGTAGTTGGTGGTGCTGCTGCTTGCTGTAGGTACGTAGATTTTACAATTAGTAGCTTCGCTTGTGTTGCTGCTACTTGCTACACTGCCCGCTGCTACTGCTTTGTACTGCTTGCTGTACTCCTTGCTGCTACTGTATACTAGGTACTGCATTTGCTGGACGAAATGCGATTGTATTCTTTCTGCCGTTTGCTGTTCGTATACGAGAACGACATACTGCTCGCTGTGGTACACACCGCCATATCTACCGAACAAAATATGTCACGAAAAACAACTTGACAGTTTCGCCGATCGTGATATTGTTTCACAAACTATGAGAATGACAAGTTTCCGCGAACTCAAGAAAATTTGACATCGCGGTTCGTGATAAAAAGAACATGTTTTTTTATGTGGTATAACGTCAATTTAATTATAAATTTAAATATGCGTACGTTAGCAAAAACCGTTTTACTATACGATAATCGCTGAAAGGTGATTATTCGTGTACCCCCCTTTCTACAATTACAGCTGGATGGCGATAGGTCGGTTTTTCCGTAGGACGTGCTAGCTTGCGTCACCCCGCGGGGAACACCCCACTCCCCGAAGGGGAGCCTTGTATGTATAGTTATGTTTGTGAAATTTTCGCACTTTTCGCAACTTTTCTCTTCGTGCGAGCACTTTTCGGCAAAACACTAAGTACACCGACACGGGACGCCCGGCCGGACACATTGGTCGAGGTGTGAGCACGATCCGAGCACTGTAGCTTGCGTGGCGGGCGCTCAAAGTTGTTTTTCGCGCGGGAGTGGATAAGACGATTTCCCTGGTTTTCTGCGAGAGGCCTTTTTTTGTACGTACGTGGCAGTAAATAATTAATGTTGTGTTTTTAGATTTTGACAGTTTTTTTGCTCTCTCACATGCACACAGGCCAGAAACATGTACCAGATAGACAACTGACAACATGCACAGAGCACGGCGTTACGGCGTTGCCGCCCACACCAGTAGGGAACATCGTGCGTGAGAGGCACATCCATCTGAGCTGTACTGGTGCTGCTGTGGGTAGTTGTTATATCGAAGGCGGCTGTCCGTAGCCCGCCAACTATCTTCCTTCTTTGCTGTGTGGTGCTGTGTGTTTATGACATATCCAGGGTCAATTTGGACCGAAATGTTAGGACCGTGTTTATCACATGTGAGTACGGACGGCAACTGCTGTTGTGGTATTTCGGATGTTGCGGTTTTTTGCCCCAAGCACACCACCAAAAGGTTAGACATCATCAGATAACATGCAGAGAGAACACAAACAACAACACGTTACAACCCCGCCCAGCAGCACAAGCAGCAGCAGGCAACATCACGCGCATGTGACAGGTCCGCGGTGTACTGCTGTGGCTCCAGCAGTAGTTGCTTTATCGGAGACCATGATCCGTCATCGGTCATCTCTACCTCTCTTCTTCTGCTGCGCTGCTGCTACTGCTGCTGTGCATGCGTATGTGCGATGTGTCACACAATGCTGTGCACACGCACGCCAGTACAAACAAAATAATTTGGCTCTTTGGTAATATTATCAAATGATTGAGATGCCCGGTGTTTTGTTTGAAATTGTGAGCTCGAGACTCTCGTTCATGTATTTTTCCTTTTTTTTACCTGAGTTTTTTTTTTGTTTGTATTATGTACGTGTGTAACCCAGCGACACCACAGACAGCACACACGAGCAGTGCGGAGCAAGAAACAGCAAGCGCGTGCGGTATAGTTTTGTTCGCCCTGTATTGCTGTGGCGTCCTACTATACCTACTGTACGAGCACTACCTTTTTTTTTAAATCGGACCATGCGATCTGTTGTTATATAAGGGGTAGTCCGTGGTCACAGGACAGGCACCAAAAAGCTTTGGAGTGGAAGAATACCCCAGGGAAAAATAATACACTAAATACAAAGTACAACGCAGTACTTATGCTGGGGGTCTCTGCTGTTGCGTAGTACATGCATGCTGCCACAGGTCCAACAACATACTGCTTGCTGGTGCTGCTGCTGCTAACTGTGCAGCAGATCCACAGTCGATATAGGGTAAGGCGCTGCATACACTTACACACTACTGGATATCTTTCGAATCTCGTCATCTCGGGCGTTGCTCGAACAGTGGTTAGGGGATAACAATGCACGGTGCACCTTTTCACCCCGCATACCAAAAGGTCAAGTCATTTTCGGCCCGCAGACAAAGAGCAAGTAAACTTCTATCCCCCACTAAAACCAGTCATTTTCGGCCATGACAAAAAAAGTTAGTCAATTTCGACCCTCCGCACCAAAACCAGGCCAATTTCGAACCCAACAAAAAAAACAGGTCATGTTTGATCCCCAACATAAAACCAAGATAATTTCGACCCTAACACTGAAATCGAGTCAATTTCGACCCCCTTCTAGAACCAAGTCAACTGTGGTGCCCCTACACACAACAAAGACATACATAAACACACTGACAAACATGATATAATGTTTGGCGGAATCGTTAGGAAAATCTATTAAAAATATGCAGTCAATAGTAAGGGTTCCACACTATCTCCAAGTATTGTTATCCCCAAAAGTGCGCAGGTCATCTGATACAGTTTTAAAAAATAGTATGCATGTATCCTGCATGTACGGCAAAATATGCAGATAATTCATAACGTCGTAGTATGATATCATATGCATGCGTAGGATACAATATCGAATTATGTATGGTTTTCAATTCGTTCTTGCGCCACTCCCCTAGGCACGTCCCGGAGGGGAACCTTGTATGTATATATAAATATATATTAATATACTAAATACATATATACATAAGTCTTCGTCTTGTTTTCTTCACCTATGAGATATGTATCACGCGTATATATCTACCAGGTACGAGTATACAACAGTAGTTTGGGAACACACTCAAATATGTGTCCCCGGCGACGTGTTGTAGGTTTCTCAAATGAAGCCATGCCCCATTTCGAGAGTTCGTGGTCGAAAATAGACTCTGTAAAAATGGCGCGGAAAATAACCTAGGGGAACAATAATATGAGTATGTATGTTGTATGTAGTACAAGGGCTCCGCTTCGCGGGCGGCTGACGCCGCGCGCTACGCTCGCGCAAGGAAAGGGGTACAGAAGAGGCCCATGATGTAGTGCAGGCACCGCGACTTGAAAATGCCAAGAGGCGCATGTTGCAGCAAAGAAACAACGGACTTGACATGCATGCAAACCATGCTCGGGGTGCACAATAGCTCCATGCTCCAGGACGACAAAGCTGTACGTTCGAAAGAGAAAGCACAGCAACACGGCTCATGGCATGGCGCTGCGCTGTTTGCTGTGGGGGTGTGAGATGTGCATTTTCCGCGAGTATGTGTGGTATACAACAACAGTACAGTAGTACTGACTATGTTTTGTACTTCGTACTTTTTATATACTCTATTGTATGAAAGAGAAAGAGCACAGTACCAGCACGGTCGCCAAGTTGTGAAGTAAGAAAAACAAAACATCCACAAAACTGAGAAAGACGTGCATACGTACTCGTACTCCTACTCGTACTCGACTCACTCGTATTGTACTCGTACTCGTACCCGTACCCGTACTCGTACTCGACTCGTACTCGTATTCGTATTTTACTCGTACTCGTACCCGTACCCGTACTCGTACTCGTACTCGACTCGTACCCGACTCGTACTCGTACTCGTACTCGTATTATACTCGTACTCGTACTCGAACAAAACGGCAAGCAACAGCAACAGCAGTACGTCGTAGTACTTCGAAATTCAAATGACATATCGTGATTTCGCCGCTCAAAAAACATAAAAGTTAAAATGACTGTCACGTTCTGTCACCCTCGATGCTGTCCTTTCCCCCCGCCATCACCTCGCCCTCGATTCGGTCCGGGTCGAGCTCTACTGCCCCTCTGCCCCAGTGAGCCCCGTGGCCCGCTTCACGTGAAGCCCGGTGCTCAACGTGGTCCTCGTTCGCCCGCTCGAGCATTATGGTGTTCAAACCGCTTGGGTGTCTCTCTTGTGGAAAATATTTGGTTGAGAAATAAGCACCGCTTCAATATTATTTTACAGAAAGAAACGATCCTGATAATTTTGGACATGCTGGATTCGCACCACCATCAGCAAGGCAGACAAAACCCCTTCATGCTTCCCTCGTGTCTCGATAGACACACCACGCCTAGCCACGAAAACGACAACCGCGCTCCTTCCACACCCCCCCTTCTACTGGCCAGAGCCCTCACATACCGCGATGGTTCCGGGCTCGCCCGCGCTGCCGTGCTCTCTGGGTACACGCACGAACCCAAAACCGAGAAATAAAAAGGCTCTCGCGAACAAAAAATCATAGGAAACAAAGACAGGGAGGAAAACTCCGGCAAGTAATGGAAAGGAGGCGGGGTCGAAGTGGGAGCTCTGAGAGTGCAGGGATGGGCAACCCCTGGGCGAGATATCTGTAAGTAAGTCTTTATATAGGAGTCATTGCTCTCAAGTACGGAGTCTTCTTTCAGGGTCCGAGTCTGACATCGTTATCCCTCTACACCGACGACGCCCATTTTTTTTTGTCCATCCCGTTTAGTATATTCGCCATTCTTTTCTCTCTCCCTCCTCAGTCGTAACTCAAATCCGGCGTCACTACGAAGGCTCTTCTCCCCCCTCCCCCCTACGGTACGTGCCTTGCATCTTGATCGAGAGAAGAGTTCAGCACTTTCTTCCCCCATCGACGTGCATCGAGTGCAATACAATGACTACAGCCCCCCCCTCCCTCCCCCCTCCCCCCTTCATGTCGACCGTCGAATTGTGTGATTTCATTAGGGAAAACTCATGGCTCCTTCGAAATTCCCCCTCACGCCTGCCGAGACGAAGTGGAGAAAAAACAGCTGGAGAGCGTGCGGGAAGACGGGGAGTGCTTCTTCGGCGTTCTCAAAGGTCGGTTTAGACTCCTCAAACTTCAGATTCCCTACCGCTCCAAGGACGACATTGACAATATGTTGTTCTCTTGTTGCATCCTGCACACCATGCTGCATGACATGGATGGACTGGAGAAGTTCAAAGAGGGCATGGACTGGGCGGGGGTGGATGGCGAACACGACGACTGGGTTCACGACCCTCTTCTAGACGTGAGCTCGTGCGGGGGCAAGGGAGACGATTCCAAAGCCGTGGAGGAGGCAGCTCACAGGCTGTTGAAAGCGAGGCTGATCGCCCACTACGACTATCGTGACAACGTCCTCCACGACATCGAATGGCTGGCTCGCCCGTTTCCCTCCAGCTTGTAAGCGTTATATTCTACTGCTGCCGTTGGTGTTCGCGGGTGTTCACGGTTGGTAGTATTAATTTCCTATATGCCTATTATTCGACTTCTGCTGCCGCCCTCAGTCCACTACACCGGAGGGCGGAGGCTGCTAACGTATAAGATCGTGTAGAACTTTGTTGGCTTGACGTTGTTTTAGTATACGCTTATTAAGTCGTATGTATGCTCCGCGGGCGTATTCTGTCGCAACTGGTACTGTAACGAAACGATTGGGGCTGGTCGTCTTGTTGATGTGCGTATTGGACGACGCGGTGTATTTCGCTTTTGAGGGCCCACGGTAGTAATTTTCGTGCTTTCAATCGACTGTCGTTTGTAAAGCGTGACGGACATGGAGTAGAAGCGCGGAGTCGTAGAAGCGACCTGTCGAAATGGGGCTTACTGTGTTGTATTCTCTGCTCTGTATTTGTCGTGCTATGTTGCCGGTCAAATTGATGGTCCTTTCGCCCTCTGCCATTCAGTGTTTTCTGTGTCACTCTCTTCTTTCGTTTCACTTGCTTTATGGGGAATATTTCTGCCTTTCCTGTTGTGTAGTTGCCAGACCTTTGTCTCCTCCTGTTAGTATAACCGCTGTCAAACGCGTTCTTTGTACCCGCGTGCCTATACCGTGAGTCGTCAAGGAGGAGGTAGTAGATAATGTACACTCGTATCACCACGTACCAAATACACACCAGATGGGCCAAAACCGTTCTGTAAGAGGGCACACCACATAAACCACACACAGGAGGGAAGCCGCACCAACGTTGTCACCGGCTCCACCCCTCACATATATACGAGCAGTATCATTCTATCAAAGCCCGGGTCGCATCATTATTATCGCTGACTGCCTCTCGGGGTAGCTCCAGGCGAGGCATCCATCATCTAAGATCATAATGCCTCGCCACATCATATAAACCTCAACCTCCGTAGACAAATATATGAAACCGCCACATACGGGAAATCAGTATCGAGCAACCGTATACCACAAACAGCCCCCCTATTCGGTGCGCGATACAATAGGTCCCGAATAGTTATCACCAATTGCCAGGTAAAACGGCAAGTCCCAAATTCCATAATTAATCATCGCCAAGGTAAAACGGCAACCCCAACTTCCATCCTTCATCATTGCCAAGGACGGCAATCCCCATACCTAACCCCTCAATCTCGATTCCAGTATAGACCTCCTAAAACATATCAAGACAGTAACTACGGGAAGGGGAAAGTTCAACAAACGTGAGTATGCTGGTAAAACCTTCAAACAAAATCAATAACACCGTCTTCACATAGATACTGTACCGCCCGATATCATCGGCCCCCCTGTTGTGTACTCTGTAAGAGCACAACAACAGAACATCTCTGATAAAGAACATCTCCAATAAAATCATAGCAGCCCCCCTGTCTGACACTCCCGTCGGAAGTATACAAGAAGACAACAATCCGCATCTGAATCCAAAAGTACTATAGGTATCAGTAATATGTGCCCCTGTACGTTGTGCGCTATTAACCAATAGCCAACGCGTACGGCACGATTCATCAAGACAATCGGCATACTCTACTGACGTATTAACCATGCTCGACGTATGGGTACCTCCCAACACGTTCTGCCATTTCCTTAAGAACTCCTGAATTCGAACATAAATTCTTCAAGTACTTTCCAAAAACATTCCACGCACATCGAAAACTCCTACTATTATCCTCTTAAACCAAATGCCCCAAAACCCCCGGAAAAACAAACAAATAAACGAACCAGTGGATGAAATCACAACAAGCTCATCACAGAGCCACGGTCAAAGCGAAATGTCTCAGCATGCAACGGTTTGATGAGAAAGTCGGCATGCTGCTCTGCCGACCGTACGTGTTAATCTCAAACTACCCGTTAGACACATGCTCCTGACATCTACGTCCTTTAATAAAACCATACACAGACACCAGCGCGCATAACTGCTCCACCAGAGGCAGACCTCCGGTCGGTAGCCTTGCGTGCATAGTGCGCATGCACGTATGATATAACCCGACTCCACTATCTGCGATGGAAAGTCTTCGTCGTGTTACCGAGTATAGCTAATATCTCCCCCCTGCTCGGTAGACGACAAAACATTCATCGCATGGTTGACAGTAAAATGCTGCGATATCAGTGTCACTCCAAAATCCCTCAACCATAAAATCAACACCAAACTCCATTCCAAACCCACAAACCAGAAACATCAGCGATCTGTATCAAATAAGCGCCGCAGACAACGAAACAAACAAAACGTCGTTGTCGTTGTGTGCGTGCACTCACACGTACAAGACTGCTCGGTCCAGCGTTATAGTTCAACTATCCTCCTATCAAAACAAGCATTTAGGTCCTCGATATACCAGGTAAATCATTTTTTTTAATCACACCCCAGGTCATGATAAATAGACTGCCATAACCGAGATACGTGACAATTTACAGCTGTTGATGCTGTTATTTATAGTATTCTGACATCGTACTTCAGAGGTCGTAGTACGCAATTCAGAATGCCAAATATCAGATACCATAATACCAGGTACATCTCACTATACTCGTATATCCAATGCACACATTTTACAATCCAAGCGTCATAAATATTTCGGCTCGCCAGTTCCTACTGAAACAAAACGATCCAAAAACATTTAATCTACTGTAGGCCATTGCTACTGAGCGACCCCAACCCCACGCGCTCAACTCCCGTCTCCTGCTCCCTACCCCACGGACTCGACGCTTGTCTTCCGCCGCGGCTCAACGTCACCGAGGCTTGGACTACATCTCATAAATCCGCAGAGTTAAAATGTATTTTGACTCGTTGAGCAAAGGGTGCATCGGGTGGTTACTTTCAGCGCCAGGAACCAAGTCAAATCGTTAGATAACGAAACACATCATTATACACTATGTCTGTGGGTAGAATCATGCAATCAACCCCCCCTCGTGATTATTCCCAGTACAAAAGTAGTGACAAAACATTATCAAGTAATTTTGCAGCACAGTGATATCAGGCATGGCAGAATCAAGCCAAAATTAGCAGTAATTCTCTAATACATCCTTCCATCCGAAATATATTACGCCACAATCACTTGTTCTCCGGTCTAGCTGGAACGGAGACTCAGCAAGCATAATCCCAAAAGCGAAGCCCGATTTTCAAGATAATAGGCGTGACAAAAGTTGCCCCAGTTTTCAAGTTACTCAGCGTGACAGAAAAGTGACCCCCGAAATCAAGTTGATAAGTGTGACAGAAAAGTGACCTCCTGAAACCACACCACGGGTACCCCCTTGTCCCCTCGACCCTCAAAGCTCGTTCTTGGCGCACAGCAGCGGTGTCGCGACAGTTTTTGCACGCCTCGACAGCCAAGCACACACCATGGGCCTCGGCCAAGGATCGGCATCTTGGTGAGCTAACGCCGAGCACAGCACACGCTCGCCGAGCACCCCTCCAGCAGACCCTGAGAAAACATTAATTACTACTGTTTTTGAATCGGGGGTGGGGGTTTCTGATGGGTGTCGTGATATAAAAGCAGGCCCCGACGTTTGCATTACATGAAAGCAGGCCACGACGCCTCGCCACCACGTGTACGAGTACATGCCACGCCAAGACCAACTGCTGTTGTTGTGGTCTGGCGCCGCGAAGAGACGCGCCGAGTGCGCTGTACTGGGCGTAGAACCCAAGCGTCTGAAGCCACACTGGCTGCCTCTGGTCTGGCGGCGACGCGCCGGGTGTGCTCGAGTCGACCTGTCCTGGTATTTTGTTTTTGACACAACGAAGCATCCGAGCGTTGCTTGACTACTGCTGCTGCTGCGGCTGCTGCTGCTGCTGCTGCTGCTGCTGCTGCTGTATAGTCTACGAGTACGAAGAGGCGCGCGCCGAGTGCGCTTCCCTTCGTGTCTAGGCCCGAGCCCTCGCCAGCCGACTGTAGTTTAGCGACGGAGAGACGCACCGATCGCCGGCTGGTCGTCGGGCGCGAAGCAACGTCGCTGTGTCACCATCCAACTCATCGATCGTGCTTCTGCTGCTGCTGCTGCTGCTGTTGATGCTGCTGCTTGCTTGCTGCGTGGATGGCATCTTGGATTTAGAGACCATGCCATTTTTCGATCCCGTCAGATTTTGCACAATCAAGAGGCCGTTTCCTATGCGGTTCGATTTCGATCTTCAGATTTGTATTTTTCGATCTCAACAACGAAAGCACCGTCCTACGCGTATGTATGCAGTCTGATTGCGCAGCATACTCCGAGTATCGAGTGCATTTCGTACTCCGAGTATACTTGAGAGTATGAGAGTACTGGCGGCCTGAATACTCGGAGTACTTGGAGTATGAAGCCCCAAACACTTGGAGTACAAGGAGTACCCGCAGTAGTATCGGACCCCGAAATACTCCGAGTACAAGCAGTATTGAGAGTGTTCATACCCAAAATACTCCGAGTACGAGCAGTATCCCGGAGTACGGTATTGAACGCCGAAATACTTTGAGTACACGAAGTACCTGAAGTGTTATATCTCCAATATACTCCTTACTTTATTTACTCCAAGGTACTCGGAGCATCATCTTTCTGTGCAACATTGAAGACAACGAGGAACTACCCCTGAGCCCGAGGGAAAAACGCAGGACAAAGACTTGCAGTTTGTTTCAGGACTGGGGACTAGCAACGCGAATTATACTCATTCGATTGCGATACTACTGTAGCACTTGGAGAAAACTCAAACTTGCTCGATAATAATGGCGCCCTTTCTCAACACCTTATTTTTGTGTAAGACCGGGGACTAGCAACGCGAATGTTACTCATTCGATTGCGATACTAATACAATATCATTACAACGCATGAATATCATGTACTGCTGTAGAATGAAGCTCAAAAGCAACACACTGCAATACGGGTATCATGCATCCACGTACACATATAATACGTTATACCAGTACACAGCAGTCTAACAAATCATGCACTGCTGCTGTAGAACCAAGCCGTCACAAACTATCATGAATCGCTGCTTGCTGTAAAATCAGTCCATCACAAACTGGTTCCACACAATAGTGCACTTTGTCTGTAGAATCATGGCATCACGACCCCGCCTCCCCGTGATTCCAACAGCAAGACACACAAAATATAGCGGTGGTGCATCATACCCGTAGGGTACAATCACACAACTATGGCCCTCGCTCACACATACCAGCCGGTAGTTGACTTGCCTGGATCAAACGGGAACGTTCAGTCTCCTACCCAGTTCCCATTCAACCACACACATAGCTGCGATCCATCATACCAGGGTACAAGCTCACCACAACTACAGCAGTCATTGCTCAAACATGCCGGCCAAGACACAAAGAAGCACAAAAACAAAATAACAGACCAAGAAAATCCAATCCGCCGAATCCACCAACAAGAAAGTTGGCCAGACTGGAAAATATAACATGCCTGCTTCCCTGGATCAGATGGAAAATATCGCGTCCCGCCGCCGCACATGCTGATGCCGCTGCTCCCCTCTTCCACGAGCTCCACCTCTGGCCGTCCGTCGTCAACCCCCCCCTTAAGCCCATCCCGTTCCTGTGGTTTCCCTGAGTCGAAGGGGTACGAGCCACGCTGGCCAAAACCAACCTGCGACACTCCGCCGCCCACACCGTCCCCACGGAGCTCCACCTCAGGCAAAGCAACACAAAGCTCCACCACCTTAGCCTGAGCACCACCAAGCCCCACCACCTTAGGCCCAGCCACGCCAAGTTCCACTACCGCAGCCTCAGCAAAATCGAGCTCCTCCTCCTCATCCTCGGGCTGCTGCTGTACGTATGTAGCTAGCGGCGCACGAACATCACGGAGGTCCTCCACCTCGGGCTCAACAACACCGAGCTTCTCCTCCTCAGCCTCGCCAAAACCGATCTCTTTCTCCTCAGCAACACCAAGCTCGTCGAAGTTCCGGTAGGGAACACCAACTCCTCCAGCTCGTCGCTTGGCAGACTGCAACCTCTCCCACCAGGAGTTTGTTTTGCAGGGCGGTACGCGGTTGAGGTCTATGAAACATATCCCACAGCTCCTCGCGCGCAGCTGCTGTACGGGCATCCCGCTTGCTGGTGACATCCAGCTCCATCCTCACGTTCTGTATCTGCTGCTGTTGCTGTGGCCCAACTCCAAACCGCCGCTGCTGCTGCGCGGCATCATATTACTGCCGCTGCTGTTGCTGCTGCCGATGCTGTTGCTGCTGCGGCTGCGCGGTGCCAGAGTACTGCCGCTGCTGCTGCTGCTGCTGCTGCTGTGGCCCGGCGCCTCCATACTGCCGCTGCTGCTGCTGCTGCTGCTGCTGCTGTTGTCCATACGACCGCTGCTGCTGCTGCTGCTTTGGCCCTGCACCTCCCAGTAGCTCGCTGCCCCCAGACATAGCACTATCCCTCCTCGTCACCGACCCAGGCACTACCGGCTCCACCTGCGTCTGCTAGAGCTGCGCCATTCCAGCCTGCGACACGTAGCGGTGGTTCGGCGCGTAGACGATAGAAGGCTGGGCAGTACACTGCCTGGCCCTGTGACCATAAGCTAGGAACCCATCGCACACGCTGTTCGGGGCAAAGCAGATCGCGGATATATGCACTCGAGCACCACAACGCTTGCATATGTAGAACCCGCCCATAGACGCTCCTGGGGGCGGAGGGGACTTGGGCTGGTACCAGCCATTTCCGGTGTTACGAATCCAACCAGTGTCCCCTGGGTTCTGCTGCTGTTGACTCTGATGCTGTGCCTTAGGTGGGTGTTGCTGCTGATAACTGTGACCTCCACCCCAATGCCGATGCTGTTGCCGCTGATGCGGCCAGGCGCCTCCATACTGCTGCTGCTGCTGTTGCTGCTGCGCAGTGCCTCGATACTGCTGCTGCTGCCGCCCGAAATCCTCAAAACCAAAAACCATCTCCTCAGTCAATCCCCCCTTATTCCACCCGCCCTCTAACACAGTGTAGCACTCCAGCGGCCTCTGGGCCCGAAGCAAAAACACGATTATCGTGTTAGTATAACCGCTGCCAAACGCGTTTTTTGTACCCGCGTGCCTATACCGTGAGTCGTCAAGGAGGAGGTAGTAGATAATGTGCACTCGTATCACCACGTACCAAATACACACCAGATGTGCCAATACCGTTCTGTCAGAGGCCACACCACATAAACCACACACAGGAGGGAAGCCGCACCAACGTTGTCACCGGCTGCACCCCTCACATATATACGAGCAGTATCATTCTATCAAAGCCCGGGTCGCATCATCATTTTCGCTGACTGCCTCTCGGGGCAGCTCCAGGCGAAGCATCCATCATCTAAGATCATAATGCCTCGCCACATCATATAAACCTTAATCTCCGTAGACCAATATATGAAACCGCCACATACGGGAAATCAGTATCGAGCAACCGTATACCACAAACACCGCCCCCTGTTTGATTGCGTGCATTTGTCGTCCGTGCGCTCCAGCTGGACATGTCATCTATCCATTATATATAGTTCGTCTGATGCCCAAAAAATAATACTTTAATCAAGTGATCTTTGATGCCCACTTTATCATAGCAATTTAGAGTGGAGAAAAAGCAAAACAAAAACCAAACAATCTCCCACATACTCAAAGCACGCTTCTCCCTACGCCGGCGTGCCCGGCACCGCCTTCTTACGTCGCAGGCTGGGATACTGCTGTAGTACAACTAATACGTGCGCCGTGCTTGTCGTCGCGGCCACCGTGATCCGCGGCTGCTCTACGTACGAGTATTGCAGCAGTGCGGATGCGACTTTTAATCTTTGCTGAGATTGTATCGTTCATCTTCGCTCTGGTCGCCTACTCGTATCTTATGATACGTACATCGCCTTCTGTCACCGTACGCGACGAAAGCACAACTGCTTTAGAAACGGACGGGGTCTCTAAAGGCCCCCAAATAACATCCCCTCCTCCTGCCTTTGCTCGTGTTCAAAGCCGTCCCGAATTCGCGAAGCTTGGTCATGTTGCATGGCCTACTTACCAGGTACCACGGGTGGTCCTGATCAGGAAAACAAGCATACGTATTCCATCCCATACCAGGTACCAGGTAGCAGGTACGAGAGAGCACCAACAACCGTCCTCAAGTCAAGCACCGCCACCACCACCACCACCACCACCCCCAGCTGAGCACCAGCA
>MEHQ01002544.1:0-35174 GCA_008828725.1 Saccharina japonica | reverse complement strand
ATAGCGGTAGCAAACGGCCATGCGCAGTGCATGCAACAGCCGTATTTCACCCCCGATGGCCCTTAACCCTCCCTTGTTAAGCAGGACCTGCACCACACCCTCGAGGCCTTTGTCTATGGCGGCCAGGAGCGGACACATTCCGAAGTCATTGACGTCCAGGGGCGCCCGTTGCTTCGCCCCCAGTGCCAGCAGCTTGGACACCATGCTCTCGTGGCCTTTACCGCACGCCCAGAAGAGCGGGGTTTGGCCGTTGGAAGCGCAGCAGTTCAGCGTGGCGGGTGCTCTGGAGTAAAGCATGTCGACCAAGTCGATGTGGCCGTTTCGGGCGACCGAGTGCAGAGGGATGTGCCCCTGTTCTGCGGCCAAGGCTGGGTCGGCGCCCGCCTCGAGCAGCAGCCACACCACCTCCGCGCGGACTCGCGCGCACGAGCAAGTCGTCATGAGTGGGGTGCAGCCTTCGTCGTTGGTGGCGTTGGGATTGGCGCGGGCACGCTCCAGCAGCAAGCGGACGATTCCAATGTTCCCGCTCTTGGCCGCTATGTGCAGGGCCCGTTCACCAGGAGTTGTGGGAGCCATGCCCGAAGTTGCCGGGATCTCTGCAGTGACCGGCCTGTCGGGATCTGCCCCCTGGCCCAGCAAGAATTCGACCATACCGGCTTGATCGGCTCTGGTGGCAGCCGCGATGGGCGGCAAGGATTGCCCCGGACGCCCATCCACACTCGCTCCAGCCTGGAGAATTTCTTCCACAAAACCAATGTGCGCGCTCATCACGGCCGATATCAAAACCGTGTTCAGATCAACATCGGCGGGAAGCATACCTAAAGTATCAGCAGTACGTACACTGCAGCAGCAGTACGAGTAGTACAGGAGTATGAACGAAGTAATATAACTCTCCTTTCCGGTGGTCCGCAGGCAGAGGAACAGGAACAGCTTTTGGTGAAGATAGCAAACCTGCAACGGCAACAGCCACAGCCACAGCAGTAGCAGCACTGCCGAACCAGGAACCACACGCCAGCTGGTACCTCTACGATCATTAATAGGACGCTCTGCGCTGCACTCTCTACCACGACAAAGAAGGTATTTTAGGGTATCCCCCGTCGTGAACATTCATCCTGAATAACATCGAACTCCAAGAGTCAAATTTTTTATTTTCTTGAAAAACTCAAAATTCAAAATTCAAAATCCCACTTGCTATGATGCGAAGTACCGTATGCGCAACGAGACAGAAGCAGGGGCGCTTGCGGCAACAGCGACGCACAATGTGCGTACCCTATACCTAGCTGCAGCGGGGAAGAGCGTGTGTGTGGACACGACGAGCGCGCACAGGGTCAAGAGCTTGCCTGCGGCTTCATCGGCCTGCAGGAGACAAGAAGAGACTGGGAGAACAATGTTTGGTTTCTGCCGACAAGACAAAAAGAGGTGGCACGCAGGAGGAACCGGCGGTACAAACAGGCAAACAGGATAACGAAGAGCAGTATGAAGTTTGTCTGGTCGTCAAGGAGAAAGTCTGTATTAGGCCACCAGTTCAAGGCCGAACGGTTTACTACAGTAGTGGCACTACCGCTGCTACGCCAGCGGGAGAGGTATTATACCAACCCACTCACACACCCCCACCCACCAACCCACCCACCCACCCACCCACCCACCCACTCACTAAAACGCACCAGGTATGAACTATATACCAGGTACATTTTCTGGCGAACCCATGGAACCACCCATGGGTCATCCCACGGGACACCCCATGGGATTTTGATCCCATGGGACTACTGTACCCATAGGACAACCTAGGCGTTGGTCCATGGGATGATCCTTAGGATGACCGGTGGGCCGTCCCATGGGAAGTCCCATAGGCCATCCCATGGATCATCTCATGACATACATGGGATTGCTTTTGGAACGTGTTACAGGAATTCATATGGGGTATCCGATAGACTTCCCCACGAGTCCCATGAGATGACCTGAGTCCCATGAGATGACCTATGGGACGCACCGTTGGACTTCAACTGCGAACTGGATATCCCATAGGCACCCACCCACGTTAAACCCGCCCACCCACCTACTAAACCCACCGACGATGTACAGCGTACAGCAGTGGGTACGGTATGTTACAGCAGTACGTATGTTATCCGCTCACCCATATGCAACCCAAGCACCCACCCTATACACTTACCCGCGTACAGGTTCTCCCTCAAGAAGCGTATACATACGTACTGTACCGGTATGTGTTTTAGTGTGCAAACAAATTGTGTTGTTCTTGTTAATAGTATATCCATAGTAAAATGCCATACAATTTAAACGAAAACAAAAGCCAAACGTACACGTGTACGTGCGTACTACGAGCTGGTTTCAAAGACAGGCGGGACCTTTCGGCTTCAAACTTTGCGCCTATTGGAAAACAGTCCCCAGGACTTCAATGCTCGGACTAAACGAAGAGAATCCGAAAAAAAAAACGTTCTCCGATAATTTGGATCTGTCACGCTCCTTGTTCCCATCGTTCTGGTATAATCACTTACGACTGCGCCCACGTTTGTTTTTGGGGGCAGATTACTTGGAATTAGTCTATGACGGAGGACCATAGTAAACAGGACCAAATGTTGTTATCAAAAATAGGTAAATATATACCTGGTAGGTTTTTGTGTCACTATGGTCCCCCCGTAGTAGGACAGCAACAGCAAACACACGTAAGATGCCCACTCTCAATGGCGCCCTCGACCCGGCATCGGGGGGCGCGTGACCTCCAAAGTGTTTTCACCTGGTTTCAGTACACCCACCTTGAAAAACGTGTTAATTTTCAAAGCGCATGTATCTAAAAGGTTTCAGTATACGAGTAGGCGCCGGGATTGTGGAAAACAGGTCACGTACAGTTCACGCAATCAATAATGGTTTAGACTATGCACAGAACGCGAGTGTTTGTTACAGACAGACAGCAGTACAACAGTACACACAGCAGACAGACACACAACCGACAGACTAATGAAGCATTTTGTGTTATTAGTAGTGTCGCAATCGAATAAGAGTATCGCTGAAAAGGCTTTTTTTCTGGCATATTGGCAAAAAAACAGCCTCACTAAAATAGTCTTCGCGATTCGCTCCCTCGGCCTCTTGCTTCATTAAAAAACAAAAAGGGAACAAAACACGGGTGCCGGTGCGATGGGGCTACCAGCTCGGCCGATCGGTGGAGACCGCACAGACGCAGATAAAACGGAGGAAGAACGACGGCATGAGCGCCGCGAATCCTGTGGGATCCGGGAACAGGGGAGAGGAGAAGCACCCGGGAAAACAGTACGCCCATTAAGGGCCGCGTTGTTATCGGAGGGATCCCCCCCCCCCCCCCCCCCCCCCCCCCCCCCCCCCCCCATATTTGCGAAATAAGTTCCATTATTTGTGAAAGAATTTCCTAAGATTTAAAATGTAACAGGTCAAAATGTCAGGAAGGTCAAATTTCACAAATTAGGAAATTATTTCACAAATAATATGGGGAAAAAACTCTCATGCTAATAACGGCCCTAACCCCCTTTAAAACCCGGTAGAAACAAAAAAATGCGACATGTGTGTGCAGTCTTGGTACTATTCCGGGGGGGGCAAATGAGGTAAGAAATTCCGGGGGGGGAAATGTAGTAAGATATTCCGGGGGGGGCATGTAGTAAGAAATTCCGGGGGGGGGGGGGGGGGGGGGGATAGTAAGAATAATCAGTACCCACGATGGGCCCAAAAAAACAGGTATTCTGCCCCTAAAAGTTTACACGCTATATGTTGAATATGGTTACCATGTTCCCCAGACGCGTGCTACGATAGAGGCACGAGCACTTTTTGGCCGAATTTGTTTTTTGAATGACGGGGGGGCGCTCCTTAGGGCCCGTTTTAACGAAGAAAAAAAATGGAAAAAACAAAATCTAATCCGCTTTTCATTGGTCAGAACCCGCACCCCCACCCAATATTATACCCCAAGATCCTAATATTTGGTGCTGGTGCGTGTGTTGACCAATGAAAAGCGAATTTGAATCTTATTTTTCCCAAATTGAATTTATTTTATACTCGTTAATATGGGCCCTTAACCCAAAAAAACGTCGGAATTTCATTCTTGCGTTGAAATGTGTTTCCATTGTGCACTTACGCCATGGGATTATTGTTCATCATCGGGTATACAGCAGTAGCACTTTTATTTCCCTCCTAAATAGGTTTTTGGAGTGAGGTATAGAGAGCTCTTTAAGTGAAAAAAATCTTCGAAACATATATAGGCGCACCTCCACCGCCGCCGTAGCACGTGTCCCCAGTAACAACCTTTTAAGAAGAGTGTGCCCAACAATACAAACGGGTAGGTGTCACAAATCCGTTAGCAAGGATATCTTAGGGGAGATTTTTGTCTTGAGAATTGTGTACGTGTGGTCTGCATTTCGGAATAATCGTGGTCTGAGATCGGAATGTCCTGGCAATTTTCTCACCGGTTGCGAAAGCGGCGCAAGCCGCGTTTCTCGCCTTTTTCTGGTCCGTTTTGGGTCTGTTTTGGGATCAGGGTTAGGGGTAGGGCGAGGGGTTGGGTTGGGCCTACGCCCGTACCTCGATCCCACCAGGAGGCGCTTCCTAATCAACGTAATTCGTGAACAGCCCACCCATGTAAAGATCCTTGCTAAGGGGTTGCAATATAATCACCACCTTGCGCGTGAGTCGGTACAGGTAGGTATATCTCCTCACGTTTATTTCGCACTTCGGACAAATCCCCTGCACCCCCCAGCAGCCTGGCCTTCTTGGGGTGGCCCATCCTAAAATCGTCGGTCACGATTTCTTTGACACGTTTGCCATCTCTGAAGCCCCCAACAAAAAAAAATATATTGTTGCGCCAGAGATGATCTTCAGGCCATGAGCCAGAAAAATTAGCCCCGACAGGACGGGATGGCGCCGCAGAAAATACATGAGGTCGTCCAAAATCGGAGAGCCGGACGATATTATTTAAGAAAAAAACGTCGTTTTTATCCCGCAAAAGACAGCGACAGCAAAAGCAGCCGGCCACCTTTATCCACGAATTCACCCCTTTACGTACAAGGATCGCCACAATTTGACGAAAATAGTCACCCGTTTTACGTTATATACTATCGCTACAAGCGTTCAGAGCCAGCTGCCCGCGCAGGGCCAAAACATGAGCGGCGGCACCAATAGCCCCCCGACATCGACGAGTTGCTCCCTTGCCCGTCACTGAGCTACTGGACGAGTAGCTACTGTAGTCCTTAGTCCTTCTCGCAATACCTGTCACGGAAGCAGCGGGCACGGGAGGGACACGGCGGCCGCTGTTGGCTCGGCTGTACTGCTGTGTATAATATATACGCCAACAATCGGCATACAGCAGTACCGCGGGGGGGGGGTAACATTCAAAAGCCGCGCACGGCTGCTACACGAAGCACTACACTTAATCCCCGGTGGGAGTACTCGGGCGGGAGGGTGGCCACGACGTACTGTAAATAAGCTGTGTGATATCAGGCGACCCATGCTGCGGTAGAGGTGCACCTGCATACAGGACAGGTTCTGAGGGTGGTCAATTGAGAAGCTCTACGTACACTTCACCCAAAAAAATGAGTTTGGAGGAAAACGCACGTGCTATCATACCCCCGATGAAGAGCCCCATGGCCTATCGATAAACTGAAAAATATTGTAACACAAGAATGAGATTCCGACGAGCTTGGGCTATAACCCATTTAGCACTACAGTCCCGATGTGGAGACAAAACACTTGGAATTAGACTGAAATATTTCGTTTTAGACAGTGCAGTTCTGAAAGGGCTGAGGAACCCCGTCCTCCAGGAAGTTTTACAGCCAAAAAGTACTACCTTTATCGGAGCACGCATCAGGCACATATATGTCATTATTGTACCCCTCGGTATTTACCTAATGTGTGTGTTGTCTTCACATTGAACAGTGATTTCTGCCCCAACTACCTGGTACACCAGTACACCCCGTGGTCCCTTCTGATTCTTCATCCTCGACATATACAAAAGATGTGGCCACAGATTGTGCGACAGACAAAAACCAAAGCCAAAAGTAGTCTCAACTGAATAAAATGTACCAGGTATCTATTATACAATATTATAGTATGACTGCCCTTTTCGTTGTATTGCGCACTAGATCCGGAATCGCAAAGCAGGGCTCTCCTTCTTCTCCTGCCCTACGGTACGTTTTGCGACAGAAATAGCACGACCGTACTACGAGCGGTTTGTAGAGAAACTGAAACACCATCTCGAATTCCTGCACTGCACTCAACTCGGCGCATGCGAAAAAAAATAGTACATATCTGGTCGTGTATACTTTACCACTACTCCGTCCTGCCGTCGACGCCATTTAGTAAGGCATGAGTCCGTCGGGCTACCGTACTGGCAAAATAATTAACCAGTTACCTACTCAATCTAAGCCTTATAAGAAATATATATGCAGAGATATTTTGTTCGGCGCTCACGAAAGTCCTACCTTAAGCAGCCTACTGTAGTTTCTTACAGTAGTAGTACTATAACCCGCTTTGAGAGATTCGAGGCCTTTCGCGCTTTTGAGAGGGAGAACAAGGCGGAGTGACGATACCGAACGAATAAAGATGGCAGCGTTGGACAAACGAAGCGCTGCTGGGTCAGGCGACAACCATTCGCTCGCTGATTGCCTCGTTTTGTTTATGACACCGATACTGTTGGACGTGTCAAGGCACCTTTTGATATTATTATACCAACTTTAGTGATAAGATGCGGTCAGTCAAGAGGTCAAACCGGGGTCTCCTACCAAGCGTCATTTTGTTTTTCTGACTTGGTACTTGGTATTCGCAAAAACAAATATTATTAGTATCTGAACTACCATTAAAAACAAAAAACAAAAACACGACGAGTTATGCGTGATACTGCTCGTACTGCTGTGCTTTGCGTTCACGCTGTTGTAGGCAGTTGATAACAATCCGTTCTCCATGTGTGGTCACAATACCGTGATCAAATGATAAGGGTCGATAAGACACTTCACAGGACCCTTTGTTCCGACAGCGCTCAGGAAAAACGCCAGAAAGCCTCAAAACACTTTCCGCGCATTTTGTTTTGTTTTGGGGCCAAAAGCGCCGATTGAGGGTTGGGTTTATAGAGGTAAGGTTGCGTCGGGGTTTTTTGCCAATGTGATAAAACAAAAGCACAAAGTTGTCGAATTTTCCAATATATTTCCGACGCCTCAACCGCAGTTTTCTACAAAGTGGTGCACAGCTTTTTCGGAAAGGACTACGACTCCAACGAAAGAAAAGTGCCGAAAAAACAGATATCTGCTCGTTTACAGCAAGTACGACCGCGCTTACCTGCCCATGATCCTCACGAAGAAGTTGCTACTGCTTCTTCTCTTTGGCCGAAAGATTCGCACGCTGGGAGGGACATAATCGGCTGGCGGAGACGAGAGGGCATCAGCATTAGCAACGTCGCCAGCAGCAACAACAGCAGCAGTGTCACCGCCATCTCTGCCACCGGAAGTGTCTGCTTCTTCGCCAGAGGGCCACGCCCACGATCGAGCTCGGTACGCGGGGCCGCGCTGCAGCATCCGGCGAATGGCGAGCTCCTTCTCCTCACGCCTCTTGACCTTATACGCGCGATCGAAATGTTTCCCCCCGATGACTTCGCTAGGGACACGCCTCTCCGAGTCACGCGCCACCTCGTCCGCCCCCGCCTCGAGGAGGACGCTCACCGCGGCGGGATAGTAGAAGCCAGCACCAAAGTGAAGCAGGTGCATGGCTCGGACGTACGTGTTGGCCCACTCTGACCGCTCCTCCTCTCCGTCCGCCGCGAGAAGCAGCCGTAGGATTCTCGCCTGGCGGGTTTTGATGGCAGCATGCAGTGCCTGGGCGAACGCCATCTCGCCCCCGAGAACCTTTATCCCCCCTTCGTTGACCAGGACCCTCACCACGCCCACGAACCCTTCGTTTACGGCTGTCGTGAGCGGCAAAGCGTTAGGGACCAGGGGCCTCCCCTGCCTCGCCCCCAGAGATAGCAGCTTGGACACCATGCTCTCGTGACCGCCGACACACGCCATGACGAGCGGAGCTTCGCCGTGATAAGCGCAGCAGTTCAGCGTGGCGGGTGCCGACGTGTGCAGCATGTCGACCAGGTCCATGTGGCCGTGGCGAGCCACGGCGTGCAGAGGCATGAACCCGCCTTGCTGCGACACGGCCGGGTCGGCGCCCGCCTCGAGCAGCATTCGCACCACTTCCACCGAGACGTCCTGGCTTTCGCAGGTCGCCATGAGTGGGGTGTAGCCTCTGTAGTCAACGAGGTTGGGACTGGCATGGCCCGGGTCCAACAGCACGCGAGTGACGTCGACTTTCCCGCTCCTGGCCGCTATATGCAGCGCCCGTTCGCCGGGCATGACGGCATGAAGACCCGAATGTGTGCAACTGCGACTGTCGCATGCTACTTCCACGGTAGAAGGCGTGTCTGGATCTGCGCCTTGCGTGAGTAAAAACTCGATGACGTCGGCATGCCCGCCAAGCGTGGCATACACGATGGGCGGGTAGTGTTGCTCTGGGTACCCGTTTACGTTCGCTCCAGCCTCCAGCGCGTCCCTCAGTGCATCCACGCTTCTTAGCTTGATGGCACCCATTAGATGTCCCTGACTCTCGAGTACAGACATACAAGTACCTACGTTACGTCGGAGGGGGGGGAGGGCGGCGGGGAGAGAGCCGACGAGGGGGGGGGAAGGGAGAGAGAGGGAGGGAGGGCGGGAGGAGGCGCAATCAAACAGCGGCAACACCACATACATCAAATCAGCAACAGTAGTCGCTGATAGGTATGGCACCGAGAAAAGTAAGTGTATCTCCCTCCTCTGGTCCACAGACTGAGGAACGGGAGCACGCCGGTGATCATGCCCAACTGCAACAGCAATAACGACCGCAGCAATCACAAGCGAGAGACAAGTGGAACACGCGCTACAATCAAATCCTCCGACTACCCCCCCCCCCCCCCCCCGCCATGCACATTTAAATCGATTAACTTCGAACTCCCGGCCGTTCACACGCATGCTCCTATCTATCCCCCAAAGGATAGATAGTGTTATCATCGGTATTCACACTTATTCGTTGCACATCGACATAGAAACAGGCTTATCGGCGCATGTTCCATGCTGGAGTAAATGATGACGGCACACGGCTGGCAATGACGGCAGCCACAATGAGCACACAGAGTTTCTCTGAGGCGCGTGCTACACCAGGGGTAGCAGTTTTTTGTTGCCATAAAAGGCTAATATTTTGCCATAAAAGGCAAATATTTCTGGCTGCCGGAAGTTCCTCAACTAAGCAAACTACTCGCTAAATAGCATTCACTGATCCCATTTTTGTTTTGATAATATATTAATTCGAGCAATACCCTACGAGACAGGCCGAGCTTAACCGTCCATCTTTTTTTTATCTAAAAAAACAGTTATTGGGGGGGAGATTCGTATAGAGCTCATCAAGTGAGGAGGGAGCCTCGGAATTTTCTCAGAAAATGTACAGTAGGTGCTATCCTTACCGTAACGCTGCTGTACATCCTGGATGCCCCTTCGCGTTCGTAAGCGTTCCAGTACCAAACCCGACCTTCCCTTCACATGAAAAGTTCCAAAATTGTCACAGATCGGACAGATCAGGTCCCCCATTCAGTTCGTGATCTAGATTTTTCGGGGCAGATATGTCCTTGATTTATCTGATTTTTACGAGCCACGATATATTCTTTCCTAAGAGGATCTGTTATGACACAGGCTCTTGCGACGTGTTTTGCGGGTGGGACCTGCATGGTACGTGCTCTTGCACGAGATATCATACCATAACGGTAAACACAGGATCTACTTGGTAGAGTATCTATCGTAGATAGAGATCTTCCTCGTGTGTGGAAAGTTTCACACCTTGGACACAGATCATCCATTCCCACTACATGATACATATGTAGTAGACCTTTCAAGGCAGATCTGTTCCAGAATTTGTACGATCTGCCTCATGTTGCCGGGTGGTATAGCCGTACAATCTACAAAACCTATATAGCTCATGTTTCCTCGGTTGGATATGTACTATGCAGATCCTGCACACGCTCTCACAGCGGCAGCTGAGAAACTGCTGTAGATCATGATCTATCTGTAGATGATCTAGATCATGATCTATCTGAGGTGTGGAAAGTTGCCATCCAACAAGGTCAATATAGTCAAAAACAAAAACGAGGTACGTAGATCAGTCGCGCCAGAAGGCATATCATATACTACTGGCATCATATCAGCAGTAGTTAGACTAAAACAAAACAACAGCAACAACAACAACAACAACAGCAACAACAACAACAACAACAACAACACCAACAACAACAACAACAACAACAACAACAACAGCTGTGAGATGGAGGATTTCGTCGAAACTCATCTTTGCTAGCTGAGTGTAATACTTCCATCGCGCGTATTTACGGGTTTTATACCTCGCATCACATCAGCAGGTCGGCACGGGGGCGAAGCACAGGTATATGCGATGCCAGGTACAGACCACAACGAGGCAAACTCTCCCTCCGGTTCTCCGCAGACAGGTGAACGGGAACGGCTTGATGTGGATGTCAAACCGTGCAGCAGCAGCAGCAGCAGCAGCAGCAGTAGCAGCAGCAGTAGCAACAGCAGCAGCAGAAGCAGCAGAAGAAACAGAAGCAGAAGCAACCAGAAATGCGTATAGGGACACGGACAGGCCCTAGACTCCAATGTCGACAATTGTTTAATGGGTGTTTTGTTTTTTAACACGACGCTGGTCACGACTGGGGTGGCACCTTTTGTCGGATACATGTCTGACTGACTCTTCATACCAGTATACTCCTCAGGCTAATTAGGATGCCGTCGGATTGGGAGGATTGAAAAAGCTCGGTTTCCGATCCGCTCTACATTCGACGGGGTGTGCCTGGATGCATTTTTCCCTATCGTCAAATCGGATCGGTTTTGTAGTTTTGTGCTTTTCTTGGGGGCGGTTGATACGAGAGTTGAAAACTGCTTCGTGTCCTCGCGGGTTTTAGGAGGTATTGCGGCGTGAGCAGCAGCAGCAGCAGTACAGCAGTTAACCCAGCATCGGAGAGGTGTTTAGGCAGCTGCTGTGTGGTGTGACCGTGTGTTTGGAGGGGTGGAGAGAGATGCTGTGGGCTTCAAAAACAGTTTCGATTGGTACAGATGTGAGTCGGTACGACTTAAGTCACCAGCAATTAATATTGACTATTCATAGTCGAATTAATAGTTAAGTCATTTTCACGGGGGTGTCGACTATCCAACTTACTGGGTTTCCATACACCTACGTATGTTATAGAAAGTTTGTTGAATGCCGAATACATTGCGGAAAAACGGTTTTCCTTTCTTAGGGCGGGGCGCCCCCTCGGCCTGGTCGGGCTGTTTTCAGCTCGCTTTGAAGTCGGGCAAGTCGGCTAAACATCAACTGGCTTCGCCAGCCGACTAGCCGACTAAATCCAGCTATTACTAATAGTTGGATAACGAACGCGTGCTACGATAGAGGTAGAGGTATGCCGTTATTTGGCTGAAACGTTTTATGAAGGATGGGCGGCTCCTTAACCCACTCAGAACTGAAACAAATGTCATACACTAATTCCAAGTAGTTTGTCCCCCAGTTCGTGGGACCAGTTCTTAAGGGGTTAAAAGCCCAAATTTCGTCGGACTTTATTTCTTCCATTCTTGTGTTGCAACATTTTTTCAAAACAGAACTCAGACCATGGGATTGCTTCATTTGGTATACATACGTCCGTAGCACTTTCAGCTTCCTTCTAAATCAGTGTTTTTTACTTGCTATTAGTATGGAGCCCCTCAAGTGACGAGAGCCTCAGAAACAAATAAAAAAGCGCACCTCTCCCTTAAGGTAGCATGCGTCAACGGCCAGCTACCGATCGAGTTGTTACGGAGGGACCATAGTAAATAGGACCAAATGTTGTTACTGTAGTAAAAAAATGGGAAATGCATAGGTTTTCGTGTACAGCGTAAGTCTTATATACTAGTGTTTACTATGGCCCCCCGCAATACTGGCATTAATAGTTTGTAGTCGTGAAATATTGGCGACTCAAAGCTCTACAAACTGCAGGGCTAAGGTCCGAATGGGGTCACGACGGAGAGGGATCACCGGATCGGGGTACGTACGTACCGAGCGGGAGCAGGGTCGGTGACAGCGTAGTGTCGACATGTGTGCGTTCCCCCCCCCCCCCCCACAGGCTCGTGTCTTCGTACTCCAAACACTCGTATGTACCGGCCCTCTGACAAGGCATGCCATAAGCAAGAGCCCCACGAGAAGTTCAGGCTTGAAAATTCGAGGGGGGGAAATAAGAAAATCGGGACCCGGTTAACCGTTATACTGAAGCTATTGCGGGGGAACATACTGTGTGTAGTAAGGAGGATCGAATGTGCTCATTCCGGGGGCCCATAGTTGCCCCGGTAGACTAGTGGTCAGCTTCAAAGACTACTGGCATTGGTCCCCAAGTTCGAATCCCACCGTGGTGGGGTTTTTACTTTAGTTGAAAAAATAAAAAGAGGAACCAATTGCTGAGAGCGCCTTCGTGGCGTGGGTAGGCGGAATCCGACGCAAGTCGACGAGGGAAGAGAGCGCTGAAATCTCTTCGCGATAAAAATACAAGGCAAGAACCGAAGTGGGGAGGGGGGAGAAGAGCCTACTTAGTGACCCCGGATCTGAGTTACGACTAAAGAGAGAGAGAGAAAAGAAGGGCGAAGATAATAAATGGGATGGACAAAAAAAAAATAATAAAAAAAGTAAATAGGACCTACGGTATAGACAAAAACCTATAAATTTTCCTATTTTCACTAAAAATATTTGGTCCTATTTACTATGATCCCCCGTAATTGTAAAAATACTGGAATATGCGTATAAGTTTTGTGTACGTGATGGACCCTGATTATTACGCCCCCCCTCCGTAATAGCGCGGGGCACAACCTTACCTTCCCCAAAAAAAAAGAAGTCTAGCCTGGGGGGAGTGTACCGCGTTTTTTCACTAGAGGGCCGGTACTCTGTATGAACTCCTTTCAACCTCTATCGATAAGGGCGGGGGGGGGTTGCACCGTAGAGGCATGTTTGTTTGTTTGTTTTTTCAGTTCGTGAAAAAACTTTTGTTATTATTTGTTGAGATTTTCGGACCCGTGTGAAAAAAAGCGCAATTCAAGTATTAAAATTAAAGTATTATAAACACGTCAGCTGTGAGTTCAACCGATTGAACAGTAGATACTCAACTTTGCGAGCTGCGTAGAATGTTTGTTCTATGTGTTATTTGTAGCGTTCGTATGAAAACAAGTAAACATATCTACGAAACAAGATAAAAATATGTGCGAGACTTTGGTACCTGGTATCATACGTCCATACGGGTACGGGAACATCATCTTAAGGCGGCATACGGGTACGGGAACATTATCTTAAGGTGGCCATTTGAGCGTTTGGGGTCATTTATCACGTATATCGGGCACACTGGGAGTTGGTAACGTCCGTGCGTTTGACAAGCGACCAAACCAATCCGCCCAAGCGTCGAATGAAGACACCAGCCAGCCGTTTCCCGAAGGTAAGCCTCCTAGGAGTTGCACACTCGGGATGACGCTGGTGCAAACAGGGAGCGTCACTGTGAGGGAGCGAGGGGGGGAAAGAATGCCCTCGTCCCACTCCCAATCAAACTTCCACGACCGATATCAGCTTCAAGAACCACTACATGGCGCCGTTTTCAGCGCCGTGCCCTTCCCACACGCCCCGGTAGTCTAGTGGTCAGCTTCAAATACTACTATGAATAGCATTAGTACCCGAGTTCAAATCTCACCGTGGTGAGTGATTTTGACTTTTTTAGCAAAAATAAAAAAAGGAACCAATTGCTGAGAGCGCCTTCGTGGCATGGGTAGGCAGAATTCGACGCAAGTCGACGAGGGAGAAGCGAGGGCTGACATAACATCGCGATAAAAATGCAAGTCACGTACCGTAGTGGGGAGGGAGGAGAAAAGTCTACTTAGTGAACCCGGATCTGAGTTACGACTAAAGAGGCAGAGAGAAGAGGAGTGCAAAGATAGTACATGGGATGGAAACAAAAAAACACACAAGCCATACACGAGGGCGCGGGCGTTGCAGCGTCGAGCTGCACCCCCAATTCCAAGGCGTGGCTGCTGCCGCGTGGTGGTGTCATCGTGGCAATCCCAAGGTTTGAGTCTGCATGTTGACCCTCTACGGATCACTACCCAGAGGGTCATTAACTCCTGCTACACAAGCCCGTTCGGGTACGTGGAGTGCACGATCTCCTTGGTATCACCGAGCCTACCAGATGAGCCTATTCGGGTTGGCTTGGCCTGTATCGAATGCACCGACTTCTCCTAAATACCCTGTGTACCTAGTGGTATTCTGAAGGCTGGAGAGGGCCGGAAGTTGGTTCGTCGCACTCGATTCTAGGCAAGTGGCCAAAGCTTTTCACACAAGAGCACAAAAAAAAACAAAAAATGTTCACGGGCAGTTGTATACGTAAGGACGCTTGTCCCGCTCGTACTCTCCACTGCTGACCGTGGTGCCCTACAGTAGAGAAGGGTTTCCAGAAATAGCCTTCTAGGCCTAACTGCGTACCACGTGTGGTCTGGTCTGGTTGCAACTACGTAGTATTAACCCCTGAAGAGCGGGTCCGACGTATTTGGGGACAAACTACTTGGAATTGGTGTGGGATAATTTGTTCAGATCTGATGGCGATTTTGAGCCGAAATTCGGCAAGCATTCTAAATAAAACAGGCCCCTCTCCTTGGTCGTGGCGTCTGGCAGCACATGAAACATGATTTTTGTCGTAACCGAAGCAAAAGTGTACGTGGCTGGTCGGAAAATGAAAAAAAAGGGGGATGGGGGAAAAAAGGAAAACCCCCGTTACCAGTAAGGAAAAACAAACCGTTCAGAGGGTGTGTTTCTGCAGGCGGGTCCCAGTGCCACTTCTTCTAATACTACCGAGTTTAGGCTGACCCACTCCGCTTCCTGGCGATCCCATTCAATCAATAATCCACCGAGTCTGAGAAGCCATCCTCGACACGCACACGGGATTTTTCGGGTAGGCGGGGCGCGGGACGGGGCTGTCCCCAGGCCTATCCCCCGCCTGTGAAGTGCATTGACTCTCGTAGAGGCGCGTGGCGCTTATGACAACCACAAAAAAAAACACAGCAACAGCAGCAGCAGTAGTAGTAGTAGTAGCAGTAGTAGTAGTTCAAAGCTGTCACAACTAGGCCTGCTGGATCCCCCCTGCTAGCTGTGTGCTACGGGTCCTGCGCACGCAAACAGGACACCACAGCTGTCACAAAGGCAACAATCTGAACAGCTCCTACTGCGTGTTATGCAGCTTAATCTGCTGTACTGCTGTGCTGTTCGATAAATGGCGCATCGGCTGCTTTGCATTTTATAATCTAGACTCGAGACATGTACCCGTAAAATACAGCAGTACTCGTAGTACTACTGTACCGACATACTCGTATTCGTACGTATGGAGATCGATCTATCGTTTAAGTAGATATATAGAGGTAGATATGATATGCATACTGTACATATGTACTCGTAGATCTGTGTATGTACTCTACGTAGATTCCGAATCATTGGAACCAAATTACAAAATTACATAAAATGAGCTTGTTTAAGCATCTCGTGCAACTGCTACTGCTGTACACAGCCCACAGAGAGCACAGACGCATGCAACATGGCATCAACTACTGCTGCACGGCGCTTGATGTGTGCCTCGTTCAATGTCGGTGTGGTCCTTGTTGTCTCGTGCGTGCATCAAAGTTCATAGGATGAAAAAACGAAAAAACGAAAAAACAGTCGTACGCCAGGTTTTTCATAGTAGTTGCGAGGCGGTGTCAAGTCGGAACGTTTCCCCTGAGTTATTTGCCAGAATTCGCGACTTTGAAGGCCCAGAGCACGACCCACGGGCCTCGGCCGGGACCCGCACTTGCGCCGTGGTGTACACGCGCCCCCCCGGCGTGCCCCGCAGCCGACAGCGCGAGAAAAGACCGGCGGCCGGAGATGAAAAGTGAAAGTATTCCGGGAAAATGTCCGTTTTTGGTACCTATACATCTACAACATTTTTTTAATAAGAATGCGCATGACCTACAGTAGTACCCCATTCCTGGTTCATACGTTTATACTATAGGATTTAGTATATTCCAATTTTTATATCGGAACTACATATATTCATAGTATGTATTGGGCCTCGTACCCCCTACTTTTATATAGCATTTGGTCTGCGCTTGACACCATATACATGAGTATATGTCGTTACATATGATACCAACACATGCACACTGAATCCTTTGAAACATTGTCTTTTTAGCTGATTTCGCCGAGAAATTGATGGAGAAACCGACCGAGAACTGTTCAGTTTCGGTTTCGTTTTTTTTTTCGTGTTTTTTTCTTCAAAAAACGACCGAAACCGATCGACATTTTGAGGAAACAAAACGAAAAACCGACCGAACCATTCTTCATTTTCCGTTCACAATCCTGAGAGGGGCCATCACGCCATCACGCCAATACTGTCTGTACTTACTGGTATACGTAAATTTTTATGGTACCAAATACCAGGTACACTTTTTTGCCCAACACAAAACTGTCTTCTTCGGGGCGCCGGTCTTCTCTCGCGCTCTCGGCCGCGGGGCACAAAGGGGGCCCGCGCGTACACCACAGCACCAATCCCCAATCCGGGTCCCGGCTGGGCTCCGTGGCACGTGCTCTGGGCTAAAACAAAGTCTCGAAATCTGGGCAAGTGGCCACGGGGAGGCAATCCGCCGAGCTAGAGCCAAGAAGGACGATGGAAACCCACACATAAAAAATGAACAGCAGCACGCAGCATGTTGTCGCATGTTCTGTGCTGTGTATATCCGTGTAACCGCTGGCACCACGCCTGGTCGCCTGGCCACCTCGCATCTCGAGTGTGGTCGCCTGGTCACCTCGCACCCCAGCCCTCTCCTCGCATGCACCAGCAGTCACGCTTCGAGCTCCCTTGCTTCGTCCCACGGTGCGATTGTATGTTGTTATTGTGCTCGAGGACGATACATAAAAATGTGAAGTATCTCACAAACAGCGGTGGAATTCGTTCCGCTTCGGGAAATCTGTTGCGCGTCCATTTATTGAAGATTTTGTCTTTGATCTGGGAACTTTCATTCGGTTCACATCGCATCAGCCCCCAGTCTCGAACCCTAATGTTGTTGTGTTGTGTTGTTGTTGTCTTCACAGTAAACTCGTTTTCAGTTGCTAATCCTATAGGTGGAGCGGAGCCCCTGGCAGTTCTCCTCTTATGTGGGTTGTGGTGTGGAGAACCGGGTGGTTGGTGTCTCGGGTCTTCACGAGGAAGTGGGCAAACCTCTGTCGACCTTGAAACCTTGTGTGTAAAATGGCGGCTAAACATCTAGGGAAGGGGAAAGGGGACCTGGTATCCACAATAGTCTGATCTAGCAAGATCACAGCCCGTGGTCACAAAAGTGCTAGAGCCATCAGAGAATCCTAAAGAACACGCACACTTAGCAGGGCAAGGATACACAAGTCCGAAGAGGTACACCTAAAATCCCTACAGCATGTTATGCGTGTCCAAAACTGAACTACACGCCCGCAATCTCCATTCGACTACAGCAGCATCGCCCCCCCCCCCCCCTCCCACTCTTTACCAATGAATTTGCCGACTACAGCGTAACTACTGTCTGAAGTGCTGTCTGTACAAAAACACACGGTAGGCGTGGGAACAAGATGGAGCACGCAGCTGCTGTCTGAAGTGCTGCCGGAATGACAGTCCGCGGGCACACAGTGAAAAAGAACAGTCAACCNCCCCCCCCCCCCCCCACAGGCTCGTGTCTTCGTACTCCAAACACTCGTATGTACCGGCCCTCTGACAAGGCATGCCATAAGCAAGAGCCCCGCGAGAAGTTCAGGCTTGAAAATTCGAGGGGGGGAAATAAGAAAATCGGGACCCGGTTAACCGTTATACTGAAGCTATTGCGGGGGAACATACTGTAGTAAGGAGGATCGAATGTGCTCATTCCGGGGGGCCATAGTCGCCCCGGTAGACTAGTGGTCAGCTTCAAAGACTGCATTGGTCCACAGGCTCGTGTCTTCGTACTCCAAACACTCGTATGTACCGGCCCTCTGACAAGGCATGCCATAAGCAAGAGCCCCACGAGAAGTTCAGGCTTGAAAATTCGAGGGGGGGAAATAAGAAAATCGGGACCCGGTTAACCGTTATACTGAAGCTATTGCGGGGGAACATACTGTGTGTAGTAAGGAGGATCGAATGTGCTCATTCCGGGGGCCCATAGTTGCCCCGGTAGACTAGTGGTCAGCTTCAAAGACTACTGGCATTGGTCCCCCAGTTCGAATCCCACCGTGGTGAGATTTTTACTATATTTGAAAAAATAAAAAGAGGAACCAATTGCTGCGAGCGCCTTCGTGGCGTGGGTAGGCGGAATCCGACGCAAGTCGACGAGGGAAGAGAGCGCTGAAATCTCTTCGCGATAAAAATACAAGGCAAGAACCGAAGTGGGGAGGGGGGAGAAGAGCCTACTTAGTGACCCCGGATCTGAGTTACGACTAAAGAGAGAGAGAGAAAAGAAGGGCGAAGATAATAAATGGGATGGACAAAAAAAAAATAATAAAAAAAGTAAATAGGACCTACGGTATAGACAAAAACCTATATATTTTCCTATTTTCACTAAAAATATTTGGTCCTATTTACTATGATCCCCCGTAATTGTAAAACTACTGGAATATGCGTATAAGTTTTGTGTACGTGATGGACCCTGATTACTACGCCCCCCCTCCGTAATAGCGCGGGGCACAACCTTACCTTCCCCGAAAAATAAGAAGTCTAGCCTGGGGGAGCGTACCGCGTTTTTTTACTAGAGGGCCGGTACTCTGTATGAACTCCTTTCAACCTCTATCGATAAGGGCGGGGGGGGGTTGCACCGTAGAGGCATGTTTGTTTGTTTGTTTTTTCAGTTCGTGAAAAAACTTTTGTTACTATTTGTTGAGATTTTCGGACCCGTGTGAAAAAAAGCGCAATTAAAGTATTAAAATTAAATTATTATAAACACGTCAGCTGTGAGTTCAACCGATTGAACAGTAGATACTCAACTTTGCGAGCTGCGTAGAATTTTTGTTCTATGTGTTATTTGTAGCGTTCGTATTAAAACAAGTAAACATATCTACGAAACAAGATAAAAATCTGTGCGAGACTTTGGTACCTGGCATCATACGTCCATACGGGTACGGGAACATCACATTAAGTCGGCATACGGGTACGGGAACATTATCTTAAGGTGGCCATTTGAGCGTTTGGGGTCATTTATCACGTACATCGGGTACACTGGGAGTTGAAAAAGTCCGTGCGTTCGACAAGCGACCAAACCAATCCGCCCAAGCGTCGAATGAAGACACCAGCCAGCCGTTTCCCGAAGGTAAGCCTCCTAGGAGTTGCACACTCGGGATGGCGCTGGTGCAAACGGGGAGCGTCACTGTTTGGGAGCGAGGGGGGGAATAATGCCCTCGCCCCACTCCCAATCAAACTTCCACGACCGATATCAGCTTCAAGAACCACTACATGGCGCCGTTTTCAGCGCCGTGCCCTTCCCACACGCCCCGGTAGTCTAGTGGTCAGCTTCAAATACTACTATTAATAGCATTAGTACCCGAGTTCAAATCTCACCGTGGTGAGTGATTTTGACTTTTTTAGCAAAAATAAAAAAAGGAACCAATTGCTGAGAGCGCCTTCGTGGCATGGGTAGGCAGAATTCGACGCAAGTCGACGAGGGAGAAGCGAGGGCTGACATAACATCGCGATAAAAATGCAAGTCACGTACCGTAGTGGGGAGGGAGGAGAAAAGTCTACTTAGTGAACCCGGATCTGAGTTACGACTAAAGAGGCAGAGAGAAGAGGAGTGCGAAGATAGTACATGGGATGGAAACAAAAAAACACACAAGCCATACACGAGGGCGCGGGCGTTGCAGCGTCGAGCTGCACCCTCGATTCCAAGGCGTGGCTGCTGCCGCGTGGTGGGGCCATCGTGGCAATCCCAAGGTTTGAGTCTGCATGTTGACCCTCTACGGATCACTACCCAAAGGAGGGTCATTAATTCCTGCTACACAAGCCCGTTCGGGTACGTGGAGTGCACGATCTCCTTGGTATCACCGAGCCTACCAGATGAGCCTATTCGGGTTGGCTTGGCCTATATCGAATGCACCGACATCTCCTAAATACCCCGTGTACCTAGTGGTATTCTGAAGGCTGGAGAGGGCCGGAAGTTGGTTCGTCACACTCGATTCTAGGCAAGTGGCCAAAGCTTTTCACACAAGAGCACAAAAAAAAAAATGTTCACGGGCAGTTGTATACGTAAGGACGCTTGTCACGCTCGTACTCTCCACTGCTGACCGTGGTGCCCTACAGTAGAGAAGGGTTTCCAGAAATAGCCTTCTAGGCCTAACTGCGTACCACGTGTGGTCTGGTCTGGTTGCAACTACGTAGTATTAACCCCTGAAGAGCGGGTCGGACGTATTTGGGGACAAACTACTTGGAATTGGTGTGGGATAATTTGTTCAGATCTGATTGCGATTTTGAGCCGAAATTCAGCGAGCATTCTAAATAAAACAGGCCCCTCTCCTTGGTCGTGGCGTCTGGCAGCACATGAAACATGATTTTTGTCGTAACCGAAGCAAAAGTGTACGTGGCTGGTCGGAAAATGAAAAAAAAGGGGGATGGGGAAAAAAAGGAAAACCCCCGGTACCAGTAAGGAAAAACAAACCGTTCAGAGGGTGTGTTTCTGCAGGCGGGTCCCAGTGCCACTTCTTCTAATACTACCGAGTTTGGGCTGACCCACTCCGCTTCCTGGCGATCCCATTCAATCAATAATCCACCGAGTCTGAGAAGCCATCCTCGACACGCACACGGGATTTTTCGGGTAGGCGGGGCGCGGGACGGGGCTGTCCCCAGGCCTATCCCCCGCCTGTGAAGTGCATTGACTCTCGTAGAGGCGCGTGGCGCTTATGACAACCACAAAAAAAAACACAGCAACAGCAGCAGCAGTAGTAGTAGTAGTAGCAGTAGTAGTAGTTCAAAGCTGTCACAACTAGGCCTGCTGGATCCCCCCTGCTAGCTGTGTGCTACGGGTCCTGCGCACGCAAACAGGACACCACAGCTGTCACAAAGGCAACAATCTGAACAGCTCCTACTGCGTGTTATGCAGCTTAATCTGCTGTACTGCTGTGCTGTTCGATAAATGGCGCATCGGCTGCTTTGCATTTTATAATCTAGACTCGAGACATGTACCCGTAAAATACAGCAGTACTCGTAGTACTACTGTACCGACATACTCGTATTCGTACGTATGGAGATCGATCTATCGTTTAAGTAGATATATAGAGGTAGATATGATATGCATACTGTACATATGTACTCGTAGATCTGTGTATGTACTCTACGTAGATTCCGAATCATTGGAACCAAATTACAAAATTACATAAAATGAGCTTGTTTAAGCATCTCGTGCAACTGCTACTGCTGTACACAGCCCACAGAGAGCACAGACGCATGCAACATGGCATCAACTACTGCTGCACGGCGCTTGATGTGTGCCTCGTTCAATGTCGGTGTGGTCCTTGTTGTCTCGTGCGTGCATCAAAGTTCATAGGATGAAAAAACGAAAAAACGAAAAAACAGTCGTACGCCAGGTTTTTCATAGTAGTTGCGAGGCGGTGTCAAGTCGGAACGTTTCCCCTGAGTTATTTGCCAGAATTCGCGACTTTGAAGGCCCAGAGCACGACCCACGGGCCTCGGCCGGGACCCGCACTTGCGCCGTGGTGTACACGCGCCCCCCCGGCGTGCCCCGCAGCCGACAGCGCGAGAAAAGACCGGCGGCCGGAGATGAAAAGTGAAAGTATTCCGGGAAAATGTCCGTTTTTGGTACCTATACATCTACAACATTTTTTTAATAAGAARGCGCATGACCTACAGTAGTACCCCATTCCTGGTTCATACGTTTATACTATAGGATTTAGTATATTCCAATTTTTATATCGGAACTACAGATATTCATAGTATGTATTGGGCCTCGTACCCCCTACTTTTATATAGCATTTGGTCTGCGCTTGACACCATATACATGAGTATATGTCGTTACATATGATACCAACACATGCACACTGAATCCTTTGAAACATTGTCTTTTTAGCTGATTTCGCCGAGAAATTGATGGAGAAACCGACCGAGAACTGTTCAGTTTCGGTTTCGTTTTTTTTTTCGTGTTTTTTTCTTCAAAAAACGACCGAAACCGATCGACATTTTGAGGAAACAAAACGAAAAACCGACCGAACCATTCTTCATTTTCCGTTCACAATCCTGAGAGGGGCCATCACGCCATCACGCCAATACTGTCTGTACTTACTGGTATACGTAAATTTTTATGGTACCAAATACCAGGTACACTTTTTTGCCCAACACAAAACTGTCTTCTTCGGGGCGCCGGTCTTCTCTCGCGCTCTCGGCCGCGGGGCACAAAGGGGGCCCGCGCGTACACCACAGCACCAATCCCCAATCCGGGTCCCGGCTGGGCTCCGTGGCACGTGCTCTGGGCTAAAACAAAGTCTCGAAATCTGGGCAAGTGGCCACGGGGAGGCAATCCGCCGAGCTAGAGCCAAGAAGGACGATGGAAACCCACACATAAAAAATGAACAGCAGCACGCAGCATGTTGTCGCATGTTCTGTGCTGTGTATATCCGTGTAACCGCTGGCACCACGCCTGGTCGCCTGGCCACCTCGCATCTCGAGTGTGGTCGCCTGGTCACCTCGCACCCCAGCCCTCTCCTCGCATGCACCAGCAGTCACGCTTCGAGCTCCCTTGCTTCGTCCCACGGTGCGATTGTATGTTGTTATTGTGCTCGAGGACGATACATAAAAATGTGAAGTATCTCACAAACAGCGGTGGAATTCGTTCCGCTTCGGGAAATCTGTTGCGCGTCCATTTATTGAAGATTTTGTCTTTGATCTGGGAACTTTCATTCGGTTCACATCGCATCAGCCCCCAGTCTCGAACCCTAATGTTGTTGTGTTGTGTTGTTGTTGTCTTCACAGTAAACTCGTTTTCAGTTGCTAATCCTATAGGTGGAGCGGAGCCCCTGGCAGTTCTCCTCTTATGTGGGTTGTGGTGTGGAGAACCGGGTGGTTGGTGTCTCGGGTCTTCACGAGGAAGTGGGCAAACCTCTGTCGACCTTGAAACCTTGTGTGTAAAATGGCGGCTAAACATCTAGGGAAGGGGAAAGGGGACCTGGTATCCACAATAGTCTGATCTAGCAAGATCACAGCCCGTGGTCACAAAAGTGCTAGAGCCATCAGAGAATCCTAAAGAACACGCACACTTAGCAGGGCAAGGATACACAAGTCCGAAGAGGTACACCTAAAATCCCTACAGCATGTTATGCGTGTCCAAAACTGAACTACACGCCCGCAATCTCCATTCGACTACAGCAGCATCGCCCCCCCCCCCCCCTCCCACTCTTTACCAATGAATTTGCCGACTACAGCGTAACTACTGTCTGAAGTGTTGTCTGTACACAAATACACGGTAGGCGTGGGAACAAGATGGAGCACGCAGCTGCTGTCTGAAGTGCTGCCGGAATGACAGTCCGCGGGCACACAGTGAAAAAGAACAGTCAACCNATATACGAGTAAAAATGCAGTATACGCACTTGCATCCATCCATGGTCATGCGATGGGAAAACGAAAAAATCGGCGGTAAATGGAATGGGAATATCTGCCCCAATAGTGAGATGCGGGATGGGAGAAGCTGTGCCCCATGGTCGGGATGGGACGGGAATCACTTATATGACAGTGGGATGGGTATAATCGGGATTGGGCGGACAGCGGGACGGGAATAGTCGGGAATGGGCAGACAGTGGGATGGGAAACAGTCGGGAACGGGAACACGGCCATTACCGCGGGACGGTAGAGCTCGGGAACAGAAAATGACGATGGTAACGGTCGGGAAATCGCGGTCGGGAACGAAAAATCTGACGGTTTCCCATTCCCGTACCGTACCGTTCCCGTCCCGACCACATTTTCCCGTCCCGACCTTTACCGCGCGTACCCTTGGAAAAAACAGTCGTACGATAGGTTTTTCATAGTAGTTGCGAGGCGGTGTCAAGTCGGAACGTTTCCCCTGAGTTATTTGCCAGAATTCGCGACTTTGAAGGCCCAGAGCTCGCCCCACGGGCCTCGGCCGGGACCCGAACTTGCGCCGTGGTGTACACGCGCCCCCCCGGCGTGCCCCGCAGCCGACAGCGCGAGAAAAGACCGGCGGCCGGAGATGAAAAGTGAAAGTATTCTGGGAAAATGTCCATTTGGTACCTATACATATACAACATTTTTTTAATAAGAACGCGCATGACCTACAGTAGTACCCCATTCCTGGTTCATACGTTTATACTATAGGATTTAGTATATTCCAATTTTTATATCGGAACTACATATATTCATAGTATGTATTGGGCCTCGTACCCCCTACTTTTATATAGCATTTGGTCTGCGCTTGACACCATATACATGAGTATATGTCGTTACATATGATACCAACACATGCACACTGAATCCTTTGAAACATTGTCTTTTTAGCTGATTTCGCCGAGAAATTGATGGAGAAACCGACCGAGAACTGTTCAGTTTCGGTTTCGTTTTTTTTTTCGTGTTTTTTTCTTCAAAAAACGACCGAAACCGATCGACATTTTGAGGAAACAAAACGAAAAACCGACCGAACCATTCTTCATTTTCCGTTCACAATCCTGAGAGGGGCCATCACGCCATCACGCCAATACTGTCTGTACTTACTGGTATTCGTAAATTTTTATGGTACCAAATACCAGGTACACTTTTTTGCCGAACACAAAACTGTCTTCTTCGGGGCGCCGGTCTTCTCTCGCGCTCTCGGCCGCGGGGCACAAAGGGGGCCCGCGCGTACACCACAGCACCAATCCCCAATCCGGGTCCCGGCTGGGCTCCGTGGCACGTGCTCTGGGCTAAAACAAAGTCTCGAAATCTGGGCAAGTGGCCACGGGGAGGCAATCCGCCGAGCTAGAGCCAAGAAGGACGATGGAAACCCACACATAAAAAATGAACAGCAGCACGCAGCATGTTGTCGCATGTTCTGTGCTGTGTATATCCGTGTAACCGCTGGCACCACGCCTGGTCGCCTGGCCACCTCGCATCTCGAGTGTGGTCGCCTGGTCACCTCGCACCCCAGCCCTCTCCTCGCATGCACCAGCAGTCACGCTTCGAGCTCCCTTGCTTCGTCCCACGGTGCGATTGTATGTTGTTATTGTGCTCGAGGACGATACATAAAAATGTGAAGTATCTCACAAACAGCGGTGGAATTCGTTCCGCTTCGGGAAATCTGTTGCGCGTCCATTTATTGAAGATTTTGTCTGTCGATCTGGGAACTTTCATTCGGTTCACATCGCATACAGCCCCAGTCTCGACATCCCTATGTTGTTGTTGTTGTTGTTGTTGTTGTCTTCACATTAAACTCGTTTCAGTTGCTAATCCCTATAGTGTGGAGCGGAGCCCCTGGCAGGTTCTCTCTTATGTGGTTGTGGTGTGGAGGACACACCGAGGTGGGTTGGTGTCTCGGGTCTTCACGGAACGGAGTGGGCAACCTCTGGTCGACCTTGAACTTGTGTGTAATGAGGCGGTACTATCTAGGGGAAGGGGAAGGGGACCTGGTATCCACAATAGTCTAATCTAGAAATATCACAGCCCGTGGTCACAAAAGTGCTAGAGCCATCAGAGAATCCTAAAGAACACGCACACTTAGCAGGGAAAGGATACACAAGCCCGAAGAGGTACACCTAAAATCCCTACAGCATGTTATGCGTGTCCAAAACTGAACTACACGCCCGCAATCTCCATTCGACTACAGCAGCATCGCCCCCCCCCCCCCCTCCCACTCTTTACCAATGAATTTGCCGACTACAGCGTAATTACTGTCTGAAGTGCTGTCTGTGCAAAAACACTGCTATATATAACAGTAGCAGCAGCTCACCAGGCGGCAGCAACTCATCCCCCGAACAGTTCCTTTGACTTTCAGAAGCATCCACCCAGAATACAAACAGTCAACCGCGCAGCTTGCAAAACTGACTATCGACCGGTCCGGAGAATCCACAGCTGACGTGTTTCTTTGTTTATGTTTTACCCCTGGGTAAAATACAGTCTACAGCAGCGGCACAACAACAGTCTGTAATAACAGCACGGCACATCAGCAGCGAAACGTCACATTGGCTCATACACACAGGAGGAAACGCCTGTGTTCTGTGCTCTGTGGCCTCCCCTTTGAACTTGCGACACCCACCCCGACATTTCAAGTCAACTGCCAGGTACATCCCTAACGGGAACCTTGTACGTAACGTGTATGCACCCTTATGATCCCAATAACCAACGTCACTGCGGACTGGGGACTGGGGAGCGGTTACCGAGTGGTGGGTACCGCGATGGTACCGCGATTCAAGAACGCCTCGTGAAAGACCAAAACAGGCGGTCTCAACTACAGTACAGAACGCTCTTATCTGTACGTAGTGGGAAATACAGAGGGTTTAGTATAGGTGGGACATGCCGATTTGACCGACCGATCTTATACTGGACGCTGTATGATGGGAGGGGACTCACCCGTTCTCAAACAAGATACCAGGTATCATATCATGCGACCTGTGATGCGTACTGACACTCTTTTTCTCAAATAAGAAATCCCAGATTCTATACAAAGGGGTGGTACTGCTCTATAGAATTGCCAACAACAACACCAACGAACACAGGATTTAGTGAAGGCTGCCGTGCTACAGAAGGAGAGGAGTATGCAATAGCACGGGTGCCCTCTGGGATACCTGTGACACGATGGTGTAGGAGGCAGCAGCGGCACTAAATAGAGCGCATTTGCTGACCGGGATTACACGACATCCCCGCGAACTGCCTGCTACCTATATCTTACCTGCGGTGGCGAACCCCTTCCTTAGGTACCACTACTCCACTCAAAAGGACACCGTCCTGCTTCTGTCCTGGCTTCCTCGCGTCGACCCTATCTGCTACGAGGTTCCTGCGCCAGCTGAACTCTGCTATCTGCCTCGCCTGATGCGGTGCAACTAATGGAATCGGTGGGTTTGGTTACGATAAGAAGGCTTGTTTCGGCTAATTTATTTGTCCCCGCGGGTGTTCAAACCCTCGCCGTCGTCCGTGATGTTCCTTGACATACCAGAACAGCTGAACGGGCCGAGCACGCCAGGGAGCGAGAGCGAGGCAGCAAGGAGAGGGAGACTCTCCGAAGGAAGGAGTCGAACGAGGCATGGGCCCTTACAGCACGTAAGTCTACCACGGTCACGCCTACGAAGTCATCGTGAAACACAGGCGAACAAAATGATGGCCAGTTTTGTTTATTTGAATACGAGTACGCACAGGTCGTATCATACAGCAGTCGAAAATGGCGCGAGAGTCTCGCTTTTGCGCGCGAGGAACTGGCTTGGTCACCCCAACGAAGCCGCCATACGAGGCGTCCCTTGCGGGTGGGAGGAGGTCGCTCCGATCGTTATTGCCCTGCCACGGTTTGCGAGTCCTAGTGTCTCTGACTGTGTAGCCTCCACGCTGAGGTATGGTGTGCTCGGAGTGATTTTGTGTTCCGCCTTCGTGAATCCTTGTCCTTCGAAACCAACCATACGCGTACCGGTATAAGGAACTTTTAGTATTAATATGAAAGTCAATTATTTCCTTATATTTATGAACATAGAGGTACTGTTTTCCTCCCGCTCCCGCCCCCGCCCCTCCTCGTCCTGCTCCTCCTCTTCTCCTCCTGTGCCAGTATCGATCTGTATACGAACCTAACCAGTATGCCAACATTAGAATAGGCAAGGAAGGCCAACACATATGCCATGATGCTGCAATGCTGCTGAATCCTGCAACCCATTCTGCTGCTGCTGCTGCTGCTGCTGTTGCTGGTGCTACAGCAGCCTCACTAGACGAAAATATAAGGATCGTAATGTGTCGATATTTGTACCCGAATGTTTCTTACATTTCCGTTCAGATTGGTGACATTGCTGTGATTTTACAGCAGTGTACGTATATACCAGGTACATACCAGGTACATACCAGGTACCCGGTATTTGGACCACTCACTACTCACTACTCGTACGATTGTAGTTGAGTAAAATTGTCATGTACGTCAGCTGTGAGTTCGACTGATTGAATATATAGTGGATACTCAATTTATCATACAGCAGCACCGCCCCTCTCACAAGAAACCATAAATGGGGCTCACAGGCTGACTTTCCTATTCTGGGCGCGCGCGAAAGCACTCCTTCTTATGTGGCGCTTTCTTGTTTTGGCCCCCGTGAAGGCCTTATCCCTACGAGGTCGCGACTTGGCGTAGAAGCTCGATCGCTGTGTGCGACACCCCCGGGATTTCAAGTGACCAACATCCCGAAGGACTCGTGTTCGTACTCATATGTATGTAGATCGGCTGCACTATTTTTTCCTTTAAACAAGACAGGAGTCTAATATCCCACATGTTTGCTCAAAAAAGAGAACTATGAAGCATGTGCGACCTCTTTTCGACTTGCGACACCCCCGGGATTTCAAGTGACCAACATCCCGAAGGGGAACCTAAACAGAGTACACAATGAGCGGTGCCTGGGGCCCAGGCCAGCCGCAGGAAGGGGTCAACTTCCCTAAAAGCTTACTGCAGGCACTGACTTCGTATACGAAGGCTGATGATGAGAGCTTTCCTACGTTTTTTTTTTTTTTTTTGTTCAGGCTGACTTTCTTGTGGGTTTAGCGGGCCGCTACTGCTGTACCGTATACTGTAATCAAGATATTAGTAGTAAGATAACAACACCCCCTGGGACACATTTCAAAATTCAATGGCGTTTTTGCTGCCATCGATAGGAACTGTCTCAAATACCGCACAGATCATACAGATCATATAGATCATCCCCATCGCATGATCTAGATATTTCGGAGAAAGACAGATTTTCTGATCTGTATGATCTACTGCGGTAAGCTCAAGTCGCTTGCCGGTTGGGTGGGAGGTGGGAGCCATGCGTATAATCTGCATGATCTAGATCATGTTCCCTGGGTCGCATCGGTACTTCTATCAAAGGGGGTTGCATCTGTTTTTCAAAGTATGTTGTTTTTTACAGAACGTAAATGGTTTTTTTTTTTGCTTTGCAGATGTTACCGCTGCTGTGTACTGCTGATGTACCCTTCACGCAGGGAACAGATCACCGATCCCCACTTGATGATCAAGACCGAATCTGCATTGTCTAGCTCGTACCACGGGGTGCCAGCCCTATAACCTACCATGATCTATTGCTAAGCACGTGTTTCCTGGGTTGTATCTGCACTTGAACAGATGCCGCACAACATATGGCGGCAGGTTAGGATCTGTAGACGATCTAGATCATGAGCTGTGTTCTGCGTGTACCCTTTTGAGACGTGAGAGGGGGGAAAAAGTGTCGAAAACCGATGCAATATAGCATCGCACCTCGGACAGACAGATCACTTACAGATCATTCCCACTTCATGATGTATAAGCAGTAGACCTTTCAAGGAAGATCTGTTCCCGATCTTGTATGATCTGTATGATCTGTATGATCTGTATGATCTAGCTCATGTTGCCGGGTGAGACCCGTGTATTCTGCGTGATCTAGTACGTACTTTCGTGGGTTGGATCTGTACTATGCAGATCCTGCCCAACGTCTCGCAAAGGCAGGCGAGGAACTAGATGAACTAGATGATCTAGATGATGTATCTGTGGATGATGTATCTGTAGATGATGTATCTGTAGATGATGTATCTGTGGATGATGTATCTGTAGATGATGTATCTGTAGATGATGTATCTGTGGATGATGTATCTGTAGATGATGTATCTGTAGATGATGTATCTGTGGATGATGTATCTGTAGATGATGTATCTGTAGATGATGTATCTGTGGATGATGTATCTGTAGATGATGTATCTGTAGATGATGTATCTGTGGATGATGTATCTGTAGATGATGTATCTGTAGATGGTGTATCTGTAGATGATGTATCTCTAGAGGATGTATCTGTAGAGGATGTATCTGTAGAGGATGTATATGTAGAGGATGTATATGTAGATGATGTATCTGTAGATGATGTATATGTAGATGATCTATCTGTAGATGATATATATATGTTTATGATCTATCTGTAGATGATCTGTGCGAGGTATGTACCGATTACTTTGATCCCCCGTAGCCTCCGCTCACTATTACTGGGGATCATAGTAAATACTAGTAAAAAGGACCTGCGGTACAAACAAAAACCTCCACGTATATTTCCCTTTTTTTACTAACAATATTTGGTCCTATTTACTATTGTTCTCCGTAATGGCTTATGTCCCTGAAACCTAGCCCGTGGTCACAAAACAGTAGTGGTCCCTATTTAGTGCCGGTTGCCCGCTATAGTGCCGTTCGAATCGCGTGGGGCAGATGGGATTCACCAGCGCGGTAGTGTGCGGAGTAACTACAGTAGTGCCGGTTCCCGCTATTATAGTGCCGGTTTTATTTGGCTGGCGCATATACCGGCACTATATGTGTAGAGGGACCACTGCTCTGCTGTATTTCAACCGAAACAAAAAAAAAAGCGTCTCGATGGAAGAAAACAAACAAGTACTCGAATATACACGTGTATTGAACAGAGTGGCACCATACAATTAATAGTTCCAGTACGCAAGGGAACGGTACTATTTATAGCGAGCTATGGTATACCATTCCGTACCACTTGCAACAAAATGTTACACGGCATAAACATGTCCATGGAAGCTTGTGTCCGACTCGCTCACGGCATGGGGGTACTCGTACTGCTGAACGCTCTTCCTGCCTGGTGCCGCTTTGGCCCTTTATATAAGGTTCGTTTTATATTGATATCAGGCTCCACACGGGGACTATATTTATTGTCAGGGTGGTATCTAATACCCGTAGACGCTTTGATAAGAGCCGTTATTTATCGGAGAGCCTTTTTTTTATCCACATTATTCCATATTTTTGTGAAATGCGTTCCATGATATGTGAAATACTTTCCATGATTTGTGAAATAATTTCCATGATTTATTAAATAATTTCCATGATTTGTGAAAAAAAATCCAAGCATGTGAATTTTAACAGAGGGCCAGAAATGCCAGGAAACTTGAATTTCCAAAGTTTGGAAATTCTGGGGGGGAAAACAATACTCTCGAAAAGCTCTTCGATAATAACGGCCCTAAATATCCCATTACGAGTAGCGTCGCGTTTTTTATCGGTACGTGCACATACACGGGTCTGCAAGAACTTGTACGCTGGGCCAAAATGCTCAAATTGTTAGGTTGGGCAGGGTGCCCTGCACTACTTTGGTCCCCCTGGCCAAAACCAAAACTCGACCCCTCCTCCCCCCCCCCCCCCCCCCCCCCCCCCCCCCGCCTCCGTCTCGAAAGGTATGTTTGGTCAATGGCCAAATGGTTAAAGCAAGCAACAAATGAGTACCCCCCCCCCCCTCCCCCCCCCCCCCCCCCCCCTCGCCCCCCCCCCCCCTCCCCCCCCCCCCCCCCCCCCTCGCCCCCCCCCCCCCTCCCCCCCCCCCCCCCCCCCCTCGCCCCCCCCCCCCCTCCCCCCCCCCCCCCCCCCCCTCCCAACAACATGGAAACCATATTTTTGCCCTACAGTGTGCCTCAGACGTCCTCCAGCCCTCACGAAGTCAGGGCATCATCGCCTCAGCGCACCGGCCTGAGAGGGGAGGGGAGGGAGGACGGGAGAGAGGGTGGGAGCGAGAGGGGGAGGGGGAGGGGGGAAGGGCGGGGCGAGGGGAGCGAGCAGGGGCAGGAGAGGGGGAGAGGAGGCGGAGGGGAAGTGGGGGAGAAGCAGCAGCAGCAGCAACGTTTGTCGCCAAGAGCTCAAGTACAGAGACGGACGCAAGCGCGATCGCGAACAGACACAGGCACAGGAAAGCGAGCGCAGAGAGAGGTAGAACAAGGATCAGAGCGGCAGCGGGAGCGGGAGGGCCGAGAGGGCCGGGGCGGCGGGAGGACAGGGGGAGCAAGGGGGAGTACGGGGGAGAGGACAGCAGCAGCAGCAGCAGCAGCAGCAGCAGCAGCAGCGGGGGCAGCAGAGAGTTACGAGGGGGGGACTGAGGAGGGTAAGAGGTACCAGGGGGAGCGTCGCTCAATGTATGAGCACGGGCTCTATGGAGGAGGAGGAGGAGGAGGAGGAGGAGGAGGAGGAGGAGGAGGAGGACGAAGAGAGGGGGCAGCAGTGGCAGCGGGGGGCGCCGAGCGCGGCCGCCTTTCTTCGAAGAGCCGCAACCAGGATGATTTCAGCGGTGGCGGGCCGAGCGGGCGCGAGCAGTGGCAAAGGCAGCGCAGCAGCGGTGGTGGGCAGCCGCGCGAGAATCAGAGTCGGATCGGCGGCGGCGGCGGCGGTGCCGGTGGCAGCAACGGTTGCAACAGCGGTAGTGGTGGTAGCGGGGGGGACGGAGGCGACTGTGAAGAAGGCGAAATCACCATGGCGGCACCCGAGCCTATGGTTGAGGTGGAACCTCCTGCCTCGGGAGGCCGCCGCGCTACGCCCACCAGGCCTGGTGAAAGCGGTGGCGGCGGTGGTCGTGGTGGTGGGGGGGGTGGAGGGGGCAGGAGTGGCATCGATAGTCGCGGCGGTGTCTTTCGGGATGGCGACAGCATAGGTGGCAGGAGAAGCGGTAGCGGTAGCGGTGGTGGTGGTGGGACTGGCGGCCGCGAAGCTAGTCGAAGGAGGGACCTGTCGGGTGGGCAGAACTCGAGGGCTCGAGGTGGCGGTGGTGGCGATGGCGGTGGCGGCCGTAGCGGCGGCGGGAACGACAGCAGAGGTGGCGGGAGAAGCGGCAGTGGTAGCGGTGGTGGTGGTGGTGGTGGTGGGGGGGGGGGTGGTGGTGGTAGTGGCGGCAGCGTCGGGGGTAGTGCTGGGGGTGACGGGAGCCAAAGGAACTCGCGGGACCCGAGGGTTCGAGCCGGCGGTAGCAGCCGTAGCAGTGGGGACGGTGGCGGTGGTGGTGGTGGTAGTTACGGGGGTGACGAGAGCCGAAGGAATTCGCGGGACCCGAGGGTTCGAGCCGGCGGTAGCAGCCGTAGCAGCGGCGGCATCGGCAGTAGCGGCGGTGGTGGTGGCGGTGGTGGCGATGGTAGCAGGAGAATCAGCGGTGGCGTGGGAGGCGGCGGCGGCGGTGGTGGTGGTGATAGTGGCAGCTGTGGTGGTAGTGGTAGGGGTGACGAGAGCCGAAGGAACCCGCGGGACCCGAGGGTTCGAGCCGGCGTTAGCGGCCGTAGCAGCGGCGGCAGCGGCAGTAGCACTGGGGTTGGTAGAGGTGGCGGCGGCGGGGGGGGCAGAAGCTTTTCTGAAAGAGGCGCGGCCCCCTTGCCGGCTCATATGGACGACAATAAAGGCCGCTCTCAGCCTGCCGCACAGGGTCGTTCTGGGGATCGTTCCGCGGATCGTTACCGTTCCGGGGGTCGTTCGGTGGACCCCGCCCAGAACAGTTCCACAGTGGGTCGCTTCCAGCGGCGGGACCGTTCCACTTCCCGAGAGCGCCCCACCACCCAAAGTCGGCCCGCGCTCTCCGTCGGTTTGAAGAAACGTTCCGAGGACCGTTCTGCAAACCATTACCATTCCGGTGATCGTTTGGGGAATCGTTTCGCGGACCGTTCCGGGGATGCCGCGAATCGCTCTCGTGGACGGGGTACCGCTTCCCGAGAGTGCGCCGCCCTGGATCCATCCGCTCTCTCCATCGGTTCGAGGAAACGCTCCGCGCACGATTCCGGGGACTATCCTCAGAACCGTACCAGGTCGGATCGTTCCCGGCGGCGGGACGTCCCCGTTCCCCAAGAGCGCGATCCCACCCGGGATCAGTATGTCCTCTCCGTCGATTCAAACAACCGTTCCGGGGATAATTCCATGAACAGTTCCGAGAACCGTCTCGGAACCCGTGTCGAGGACCGTTCCGCTGACCACCGTCCCGACAATCGTTACGGGGAACGGTCCAGGGCCCGTTCTGGAGACCTTTCCGGTGACCGTTACCGCTCCGGAGATCGTTCTGGGGACCGTTATGCAGACCGCTCTGATGACCACTCCTTCCGGCGGCAGGACCGCCCCGCATCCCGAGAGCGCACCCTGGACCGCTCCGCTCGCCGCTCCGATTACGTGCCCCAAGACCTCTCCAGGGACCGTTCGAGGGACGATTCCAGGGACCGTTCTTCGGGTGCTCCTGGTTCCCGAGCGCGTTCCGGGGTCGCAGCTCCGCGAGTTCCCGATCGAGCGGCCAGCGATGGCCGTGGTAGCGGCGGTGGCGGCGGCGGCTGGACGAAGGGAGACACGCGCGAGCAAGAGCGAGGGCGGAGTCAAATGGAACGCGACGACAGGCCCGGAAGGAAGGGCGAGTGGGAGGACCGGGAGAGGAGAGGGGGGACGGGACGGGACGCTGGAGCTAGCGAGCGGTATCGTGATAATGGTGGTGGTGGTTGTGGTGGTGGTGGTGGCGATGGTGATGGCCGGGACAGGAAGCGCCGCCGAACTTCAGACTCTCCCTTCACCTCCACGGCCACCACCCGCCCCGCTTTCGAGGCTTCGCGAGGGGATAGACGCTGGGCCGAGGGGAGGCAAGGCGTGGAGAGAGCGGTGGCGGTAGCCCCTCGCCGCGACCGTTCCCCGAGACAACCGCCGGCGGTTGACGATGGGTTTCTTTCTTCGTCGGACTCCGGCCGGTCTTGCTCTCCGGGGCGGCCCGTCGTTCGCCGCGCTCCCCGGGATGAAAACGCCTTGCCGTGGGAGGGGGAAACCTTTTCTCCGTTCCGCCGCCTCCGTGTTAGCGACGACCGGCGAGAGGGGGGGCAGGGGCTACGGTACCAGCAGCATGAGCAGCAACATCAGCAGCAGCAACAGCGACAACATCAACAGCAGCAATACCATCAACACGGACAGCTGGACCCGAAAAACTCGGAATCCCGGGGGCGAGACGAGGCCGGAAACCCCAAAACAGGCGTTTTTTCGGACCGCGAAACGCGGGGATCGGGGGTAGAAGGAGGTAGTAGAGCGGGCGGCCTCGCGGACGGAAGGAGGGGAGGGGGCAGTGACGAACCGAAGCAGCAGCAGCAAGTGAAGCAGGAGGAG
>MEHQ01002543.1:321131-332593 GCA_008828725.1 Saccharina japonica | reverse complement strand
GGTACTTCATTTTCATGCATGGCCGTAGTCGTATGACCATAGACCCTCGCATCCCTACAATGCCGGGGGGGGGAGGGGGGCGTATTGTTCGTTCGGCAAGATGCACGAGTGTCACGGCAAACCAGTCACCACTATGGGGTGTGTGTTGGTAATGACAGTCTACGGAGGCCTGATGGGAGGAACGAACGAACCAAAACAACAAGAACAACAAAAATAACAACAAAAACAAACCAACCTCGACAGATTTTTTTTTTAACTACCAGCAACTAACCACAACACGAGAACAACACAAGAACAACACAATAACAACACAAGAACGACACAAGAACAATACAAGAACGACACAAGAACACAAGAACAACACAACACAAGAACAACACAAGAACAACACGAGAACCACACAAGAACAACACAAGAACGACACATGAACGACACAAGAACAACACAAGAACGACACAAGAACACAATAACAACACAACACAAGAACAACACAAGAACAACACGAGAACAACACAAGAACGACACAAGAACAACACAAGAACAACAACCACCCTCCACCACCACCACCACCACCACAACCACAACCACAACCCCGCAAGCCACACTCGCTTGTCCTACACTCGCCTTCCCGCAGTTGATGATCAAGTGCTCGCCCAAGGGCGGCAGCTTCCTGTCCTCCACCCCCGCGAAGAGGTAGGGGTGGTTGCAGCACTTTCGCAGCTGCATCACGATGTTCAGGATCACGGTGCGCCCGGCGTTGCCCCCTCCCCCCGTGCCGTTGACCATGTCGATGTCTCGCAGAAGAACGTTCCTGTAAACTTCTTTCTGCTTGGAGGACAGGCCTGGAATTTCGAGGCGGCAGCAGTCAGTGGTGGCGGCGGCGGTGGTGGTGGTGGTGGTGGTGGTGGTGATTGCGGTGGAAAGTGGTACAAGGGGTAAGGAAGGAGCGCATATTGATACTATTGCAGGGGGGCCATAGTAAACACTAGTATATAGGACCTTCCGTACGGACAAAAATCTATATATTTACCATTTTGTACTAACAGTATGTGGTCCTATTTACTATGGCCCCTCGTAACGACAGAAGAAGGAGCGCATATTGATATTCACAGTTAGAAGGACGGCGTACTGATATTTAACAGTAGAATTGAGCGCATATTGATATTTAACAGTAGAAGGAGCGCATACTGACATCAACAGTAGAATTGAGCGCAACATGATATTCAACAGTAGAAGCAGAGCGCATACTGATACTAACAGTAGAATTGAGCGCATATCGATATTTAACAGTAGAAGGAGCGCATACTGACATCAACAGTAGAATTGAGCGCAACATGATATTCAACAGTAGAAGCAGAGCGCATACTGATATTAACAGTAGAACTGAGCGCATATCGACATTTAACAATCGAAGGAGCGTATACTGCTATTTACCAGTAGGATTGAGCGCATATGTATCGATATTAAACAGTAAACTGAGCGTATACTGATATTAACAGTAGCAAGGAGCGCATACTGATAATAACAGTGGAAGAAGCGCACTCCTGCTGCTGCTGCAACACGCAGACAAAAAAATAAGACAATGTAAGCCCCAGTAGAAAAACACGAGAGCAGAGATGGCTCGCCTACGTAGAGGATGGTCTCTGTCTTGGGCGGCAGGCTCTTCTCGACGTCGGCCTTCAGCCTCCGGAGCATGAAAGGCCTGAGGATCTTGTGCAGCTGGTGGATAATCTGCTCCTTTGCCTCCTTGTCGTCGATCTCCAGGTTGAACCACTGTTTATTTTTAATAGGAGGGGGGACAGGGGGGGCGTACTCATTTGTTGCTTGCCTTAGTCATTTGACCATTGACCACGCATCCCTTTCGAGACGGAGCACCGTTCCTACTCCTAACAGAGACACCTCCAACATTTGGGCGCTCGTTACGTTGTTTCCATATATTGGCATTAAAAAACAAAGCCACAGAAAAAAGAGGTCGGTGCATCAAAAATCTAAAGTTGCTGTAGTATCAGCACACCAAAACTAAGGGGAAAAAAGCAAAAACAAATGTACCGATATTTTTGTACTCCGTACGCGTACAGCAGTAGCACATTTTGTTAAAAAAAACAGAAAACAGACAAAAGCAGTGAAAAGGTACCATTGTGAAAAAGTACCACAGGCATACACGAAAAAACACACGACAAAAAAACACAACGCAAGCAAGCAAGAGCTTGCTACACAAGCAAGCGTTTGAACGTGCTTGCAACTAATCTTAGATACGCACCTCGTCAAACTGCTCCGAGGAGCTGAACACGTCGGGGAGGAGGAAGTTCAGCAGCGCCCACAGCTCGTGCAGGTTGTTCTGTCGACAGGCACGGCAACACAACGGTAACACAACGGAAACGTTACGGTAACACAACGGTGACACAACGATGACACAACGGTAACACAGCGGTAACACAACGGTAATACAACGGTAACACAACGGTAACACAACGGTAACTCAACGGTAACGCAAGGGTAACACAACGGTAACACAACGGTGACACCACGGTAACACCACGGTAACACCACGGTAACACAACGGTAACACAACGGTAACACAACGGTAACGATCACGGCAACAACATCGGCATCGACAACGGCACGGATGAAGGTAACAGTACAAAAAAATCAGGCTGTATCACAGCGGTTAGTTGACTGCACATCCACAGATGCAAACACAAACGTTCAGGGGATACTATTTGTTGACTGACTGCACATCCGTGTCGATAGATGCAACATAAATTGTTGATTGGCAGCTCTAGACGCGACCCCTCTCCGCCTTACCTCTTTCTTCCTCGGCTCAAATAACACAACACAAAACAATACAAAAAAACTACCGCGTAAGCGACTCGCTTAAGTGACCCGCGAAAGTACACGCGTAAGTAACCGCGAAAGTAGCCGCGTAAGCGACCCGCTTGGGTGACCGGCCTAAGTAACCGCGTAAGTAACCGCGTAAGTTACCGCCCAGGTTACCGGCTAAATTACCGCGTACTTTACCGCTTGAGTTACCGCTTAAGTTATTGTCTAAGTTACCGCTCGAGTTAGCACGTAAGTTACCGCGAAAGTTACCGCGTAAGCTACAGGGCGCACCTGGAGGGGAGTTCCCGTGAGCAGCAGGCGGTGTTGCATGTTGAAGCTGCGCACCGTCTGACTGAACATCGAAGACTCGTTCTTCAGTCTAAAAGGTGGGAGTGAGAGAGCACAAGAGGTTGTGGGGGGGGGGGGGAGGCAGTACCCACGAAACGCCGGTCAAATGGAAACCCTGCGGAGAACTACGCCAACAGCCTACTGAGGCGGGGTTTGCTGGGTGTCACCAGACGCATGCTACGGTAGAGGGTAGTTAGGGCCCATATTAACGAGTATAAAATAAATTCAATTTGGAAAAAATAAAAATTCAAATTCGCTTTTCATTGGTCAACACACGCACCAGCACCAAAGATTAGGGGATCTGGTCAACACACGCACCAGCACCAAAGATTAGGGGATCTTGGGGGTATAATCTTGGGGTGGTGGTGCGGGTTCTGACCAATGAAAANGAGGGAGGGGGGGGGCGGAAGAGCGCGGGGGAGGGGGGGGGGTACTCATTTGTTGCTTGCCTTAGTCGCTTGATACCATTGACCACGCTTCCCTTTCGAGACGGAACACCGTCCTACTCCTGATAGAGACACCTCCAACATTTGAACGCTCGATGCGTTTGGAGGCGGAGAGGGAAGAAGGGAGGGGAGGAGGGGAGGGGAGGGGGCGGGAAGGAGGGGGAGAGGGTTTATTTCCATTCTCCTACCGATCCCTGTAATATGGTTGCCATCTTTTTCCAATGCTTATTTTATTGTATTGGCTTTTTTTGTTTTATCCTCCGACGGATGGGTAAAAAATTAGCTTAAGCCGTCCACACTTCCACGTCTCACTTGGCTGTTCACCTGCTTGTATGGTGTGCTTTATTTTTATTGGAGGCTGTATTGCATGTAGAATACTATAATAGCTTGTAGTGCAGGTATTATTGTCTACGGTGCTATCTGTTACCTGCGGTATCATCTGATCGTGACCTGTGTTTTTCAGCACATTTAGCCGCGGCATCCTGTAGCTGTTATTGTGACCTTTGTTTTTCAGCACATTTAGCCGCGGCATCCTGTAGCTGTTATTTAAAATGCCTGTAGCTGAGCACCACCCTTCTGCTCGTGCAGTGGGTGTAATGATCCATCCACTGCCATTACGGAGGACCCCAGTAAATAGGACCCTATATTTGTTAGTGAAAATAGAAAAATAGATAGGTTTTTGTCGGTACCGTAGGTCCTATTTACTAGTGTTTACTATGGTCCCTCGTATTACAGTAGTAGCACGAGTGTTGGCAATGGCAGTAGGTGTATTGGCCCATCTACTGCTACAGCAACACGTGTGTTGACAACCACTGCTGTGTCAGTCGATCTACTATTATAATATTTATAAATGTCTGCTGTGTCAGCCGGTCTACTTTTAGTAACTACGGCCATATCGGTCGACCTACTGCTCCCGAGTACACAGCAGTACCCTGAACAATACCCTACTGTCCAAAATCTGCATTTTCCGCCCTAACCTCGTCAAATGACGTGTCTTTTTCTGCCGTCGGTATGGTCCTCTTTTTTTTGTGTCCTTCCCTTGCCCTCCTTGCCTGGATGGCATCGTTGGAACACGGCTTGGCGGCGGTCGCGGCGGCCGCGGCGGCGGTGGTGATGGTGGTGATGATGGTGGTGGTGGTGGTGGTGTTGGTGGCACAGGAAGAACGCGCGGCCCTGGTCGAGGAACGGCTGAGGGTGGGCCAAGACCAAGACGACCGGGACTGGGACGTGGTGAGCACAAAAGCGCTTGACTGTTGATGACGATAGCAGTAGGTTAGTGTAGTAGCACAATAGCAACTCTTGACAACATTAGCAATACGGGACTGGGACGTGGTGAGCACCAAAGCACTTGGCTGTTGATGACAATAGCAGTAGGTTAGTGTAGTAGCACAATAACAACTCTAACAGCAACAATAACAATACGTAGCAGGAGAGTAGTATCATTAATAGTGAGTGTGGTAGTAGTAGTAGCAGCAGCAAGGGTAACGGTAGCGGTAACAATGGCGGTAACAGTAGCGGTAATGGTGACGGTAGCGGTAGCGATAACGGTAGCGGTAACGGTAGCGGTAACGGTAGCGGTAACGGCAATGGTGACGGTGACGGTAACGGTAGCGGTAACGGTAGCAGTACCAGTAAAACGATAGCGGCATTCGTAGCGGTAACGCCAACGGTAACTGGGATCGTTACGGGAACTATAACGGTAACGGCAACAGTAACGGTAACGCTAGTGATAGCGGCAACGGTAGCGGTATCGTCAACGGTAACGGTAATGGTAACGGCAACTGGAGTGGCAGCAGCAACGGTAACGGCAAAAGTAACGGTAACCGTAACATCAACGGCTCTGTCGCGGCCCTAGTGCTCTTTGCTTCTCCACCCACCAGCGGGAGGGAACGAACATCATATTTTTCCTCTCGATGGCTGGCTTTATCGCTGCCAACACTCATCGTTACTTTCCGTTACCGGCTCTGTCGGACTCTAGATTCCGCGGTGCGTCGCTCCGACGTGGCTCGTTTTTTGTTTGTTTAATATTTTCGTCGTGTCGTCGTTTCGCGTCCCCCCCCCCTCCCCCGCGCCTTCTCTCTCCGCCTCTTGTGCCGCCAGCTTATCACGACGTACGAGGTGGCCAACCTCGAGAAGAGGCCGCTTCAGAACATCGCCTGGCGTTACCTCATCATTGACGAGGCCCACAGGTAAGACAGAGACCGCAGTTGCAGGGGGACGCGCGCGATGCAACTCGGCGCGACACGACAAGCGTACAGCGTGTGTAGCGCACCCAGTAACTACAGTGCATACAGCACGAACAGCGCATGTAGCGCATACCAGGTACAGAACATGCAGTACATACACAGGCTCGTGTAACGCATGCAGCACAGTGACACGTACAGCGCGTGTGATATATATATGCAGTGCATATGTGCAGTACATGTAGCGCATACAGCTCATTTATCAACACACATATATTACACACGAGTTTACAGTTTTTTGTTTTGTTTTGTTTCTCCCATCCTATTTATAGTCTTCGCCCTTCTTTTCTCTCTTCCTCCTATCGTAGTTGTCACTCAGATCCGGGGTCACAAAACGTAGGCTCTTCTCCCTCCTTCATTTTCATCGCGGTAAGACTTCGGCCCTTTCTCTCCTCGTCGACTCGCATCGAATCACGACTACCCACGCTGCTACTGTAGACGCTCTCGGCAGTTGACACCGTTGTTGCTTTTTTCGCAAATGAACTCAAAAGTTGTACCCACGCGCGATTCGAACTCCAGCACCAACTCTTAGTAGCATCCGAGGGTACCACTAGCCCACCAGGGCGACCGGCTTATATGCAACACATTTAAGGCATACATAAACACTATTAATAGGAACATGTTGCCCTTGCCGACCGATCACAATCGCGAGCGATATATTTTTTATTTTTTGGGGCAATGGTTCTATGGTTATGTTCCCTCGTCGTGTGAGTGAGTCCAGGTGCAGGGAAACATTCACGGGTCATCTACAGATAGATCGTCTACAGATATATCATCTACAGATAGACCATCTAGATCATTTACAGATAGATCATCTACAGATAAATGATCTACAGAGAGATCATCTACAGATAGATCATCTACAGATAGATCATCTAGATCCTAACCCGTCGTAGTGGTGTGTTGTGCAGGATCATCTGTGTAGTACTTATATCCAACCCCAGGAAACATGCCGTAGATCATGCAGGTTATACGGCTCTCACCCGGGAACATGAGCTAGACCATACAGATCATACAGATCATACAGATCAGGAATATAACTGCCCTGAAAGGTCTACCGCTTATATATATATCATGAACTAGGAATCGATTATCTGTCCGAAGTGTGAACTGTACGTTCGTTAGTATCTACGAGGACATGGTCTATTTATTTTGGGCCGATACTGCAACTTCTCGCAGCCATACCAATTTTCCGGTTATGTATAACAGCAGTGTTTGCACACTCACGTTATCATGTATCAGAATGTTCGATGTGACTCGTGCTACGATAGAGGTATATGGTATACCTTTTTTTGGCTGAAACGTTTTTCTGAATGACCTACTAAAGCCTCCTTAACCCTTCTAGGACTGGAGTCCCGTTTTGGGGACAAATTACTTATAATTAGAGTGTTTTGTCCCCAAAACGGGACTGCCGTTCTAAAAGGGTTAACCCTTTTAGAACTGCAGTCCCGTTTTGGGGACAAACCACTCTAATTCTAAGTGATTTGTCCCCAAAACGGGACTCCAGTCCTAGAAGGGTTAAGGGGTTAAATCGGGGTACCCACTGTGTTACGGGTGGGCTAATGATGCCATAGTAAATAGGGCCTACGGTACACACTAAAACCTATATGTTTCACTATTTCTACTGACAAAATTTGGTCCCCTATTTAGGGCCCGTTTTAACGAAGGAAAAAAAAACAATTTGGAAAAAAAAAAAAATCAAATCCGCTGTGGTTCCTCACTTGAGGAGCCTCTATACTATTAGTAAGTCAGAAACGGATTGTTTTGACAATTTTTAAAGGGAAACCCGATGAGCAAAATCCCATTGCCTACTGCTGTAGATATGCAATAAAACATAGTTTTGCTATCGAAGTAATGGCATTTCAACGAGTTTGGGTTGGCCTTTTCGCCGCTGAAAAACATTTCCCACACTAATTCTAAGTAGTTTGTCCCCCCAAAAACGTGGGACCGGTTCTTAACCCTGATAGGACTAGAGTCCTGTTTTGGGGACAAATTACTTAGAATTAGAGTGGTTTGTCCCCAAAACGGGACTGCAGTGCTAAAAGGGTTAACCCTTATAGGACTGGAGTCCCGTTTTGGGGACAAATTACTTATAATTAGAGTGGTTTGTCCCCAAAACGGGACTGTAGTCCTAAAAGGGTTAAGGTAAGGCGACCGATTAATCAGAAAAAATGTCAGCCGAAAAGTGCTACGTACATCTATCGTACGGTAGCACGAGTCAACATCGACATTCTGATACATGATAACGTGAGTGTGCAAACACTGCTGTTATACATAACCGGAAAATTGGTATGGCTGCGAGAAGTTGCAGTATCGGCCGAAAATAAAGAGACCATGTCCTCGTATATACTAACGGACGTACAGTTCACACTTCGGACAGATAATCGATTCCCACTTGATGATCTATAAGCAGTAGACCTTTCAGGGCAGATATATTCCTGATCTGTATGATCTGTATGATCTGTATGGTCTAGCTCATGTTGCCGGGTGAGAGCCGTATAACCTGCATGATCTACGGTATGTTTCCTGGGGTTGGATATAGGTACTACACAGATGATCCTGCACAACATATCATAACGGCAGGTTAGGATCTAGATGATCTATCTGTAGATGATCTATCTGTAGATGGTCTATCTGTAGATGATCTATCTGTAGATCATCTACCTGTAGATCATCTATCTGTAGATGATATATCTGTAGATGATCTAGATGGTCTATCTGTAGATGATATATCTGTAGACGATCTATCTGTAGATGACCCGTGAATGTTTCCCTGCACCTGGACTCACTCACACGACGAGGGAACATAACCATAGAACCGTTGCCCCAAAAAATAAAAAATATATCGCTCGCGATCGTGATCGGTCGGCAAGGGCAACATGTTCCTATTAATAGTGTTCATGTATGCCTTACATGTGCTGCATATAAGCCGGCCGCCCTGGGGGGCTAGTGGTACCCTCGGATGCTACTAAGAGTTGGTGCTGGAGTTCGAATCGCGCGTGGGTACAACTTTTGAGTTCATTTGCGAAAAAAGCAACAACGGTGTCAACTGCCGAGAGCGTCTACAGTAGCAGCGTGGGTAGTCGTGATTCGATGCGAGTCGACGAGGAGAGAAAGGGCCGAAGTCTTACCGCGATGAAAATGAAGGAGGGAGAAGAGCCTACGTTTTGTGACCCCGGATCTGAGTTACAGCTACGATAGGAGGAAGAGAGAAAAGAAGGGCGAAGACTATAAATAGGATGGGAGAAACAAAACAAAACAAAAAAACTGTAAACTCGTGTGTAATATATGTGTGTTGATAAATGAGCTGTATGCGCTACATGTACTGTACATATGCACTGCATATATATATCACACGCGCTGCATGTGTCACTGTGCTGCATGCGTTACACGAGCCTGTATATGCACTGCATGTTCTGTATGCGCTACATGCGCTGTTCGTGCTGTATGCACTGTAGCTACTGGGTGCGCTACACACGCTGTACGCTTGTCGTGTCGCGCCGAGTCGCATCGCGCGCGTCCCCCTGCCACTGCGGTCTCTGTCTTACCTGTGGGCCTCGTCAATGATGAGGTAACGCCAGGCGATGTTCTGAAGCGGCCTCTTCTCGAGGTTGGCCACCTCGTACGTCGTGATAAGCTGGCGGCACAAGAGGCGGAGAGAGAAGGCGCGGGGGAGGGGGGGGGGACGCGAAACGACGACACGACGAAAATATTAAACAAACAAAAAACGAGCCACGTCGGAGCGACGCACCGCGGAATCTAGAGTCCGACAGAGCCGGTAACGGAAAGTAACGATGAGTGTTGGCAGCGATAAAGCCAGCCATCGAGAGGAAAAATATGATGTTCGTTCCCTCCCGCTGGTGGGTGGAGAAGCAAAGAGCACTAGGGCCGCGACAGAGCCGTTGATGTTACGGTTACCGTTACTTTTGCCGTTACCGTTGCTGCTGCCACTACAGTTGCCGTTATCATCACCGTTACCGTTGACGATACCGCTACCGTTGCCGCTATCACTAGCGTTACCGTTACTGTTGCCGTTACCGTTATAGTTCCCGTAACGATCCCAGTTACCGTTGGCGTTACCGCTACGAATGCCGCTATCGTTTTACTGGTACTGCTACCGTTACCGCTACCGTTACCGTCACCGTCACCATTGCCGTTACCGCTACCGTTACCGCTACCGTTATCGCTACCGCTACCGTCACCATTACCGTTACCGCTACTGTTACCGCCATTGTTACCGCTACCGTTACCCTTGCTGCTGCTACTACTACTACCACACTTACTATTAATGATACTACTCTCCTGCTACGTATTGTTATTGTTGCTGTTAGAGTTGTTATTGTGCTACTACACTAACCTACTGCTATTGTCATCAACAGCCAAGTGCTTTTGTGCTCACCATGTCCCAGTCCCGTATTGTTAATGTTGTTAAGAGTTGTTTTTGTGCTACTTCACTAACCTACTGCTATCGTCATCAACAGTCAAGCGCTTTTGTGCTCACCACGTCCCAGTCCCGGTCGTCTTGGTCTTGGCCCACCCTCAGCCGTTCCTCGACCAGGGCCGCGCGTTCTTCCTGTGCCACCAACACCACCACCACCACCACCATCATCATCACCATCACCACCGCCGCCGCGGCCGCCGCGACCGCCGCCAAGCCGTGTTCCAACGATGCCATCCAGGCAAGGAGGGCAAGGGAAGGACACAAAAAAAAAAGAAGAAGAGGACCATACCGACGGCAGAAAAAGACACGCCATTTGACGAGGTTAGGGCAGAAAATGCAGATCTTGGACAGTAGGGTATTGTTCAGGGTACTGCCGTGTACTCGGCAGCAGTAGGTCGACCGATATGGCCGTAGTTACTATTAATAATAGTAGACCGGCGGACACAGCAGACATTTATAAATATTATAATAGTAGATCGACTGACATAGCAGTGGTTGTCAACACACGTGTTGCTGTAGCAGTAGATGGGCCAATACACCTACTGCCATTGCCAACACTCGTGCTACTACTGTAATACGAGGGACCATAGTAAACACTAGTAAATAGGACCTACGGTACCGACAAAAACCTATCTATTTTTCTATTTTCACTAACAAATATAGGGTCCTATTTACTGGGGTCCTCCGTAATGGCAGTGGATGGATCATTACACCCACTGCACGAGCAGAAGGGTGGTGCTCAGCTACAGGCATTTTAAATAACAGCTACAGGATGCCGCGGCTAAATGTGCTGAAAAACAAAGGTCACAATAACAGCTACAGGATGCCGCGGCTAAATGTGCTGAAAAACACAGGTCACGATCAGATGATACCGCAGGTAACAGATAGCACCGTAGACAATAATACCTGCACTACAAGCTATTATAGTATTCTACATGCAATACAGCCTCCAATAAAAATAAAGCACACCATACAAGCAGGTGAACAGCCAAGTGAGACGTGGAAGTGTGGACGGCTTAAGCTAATTTTTTACCCATCCGTCGGAGGATAAAACAAAAAAAGCCAATACAATAAAATAAGCATTGGAAAAAGATGGCAACCATATTACAGGGATCGGTAGGAGAATGGAAATAAACCCTCTCCCCCTCCTTCCCGCCCCCTCCC
>MEHQ01002543.1:292403-314113 GCA_008828725.1 Saccharina japonica | reverse complement strand
CTGTAAATACGTATATACCAGGGATACGCATGTGAGTCTCTCGTTATGTGTATGATATGTGTATGTATATGTTCTTCTGTTATCGTTCGCTATTATACTGCAGCTGTTCGTCATTGTGTGTTTCCGTCCTTTCTACCCGTCGACATCCGGCACACCCACGGCTGTAGTGTCTGTGCCGATTCTTCATCCTAGAGAGATACCAGTTATTATGTGGTCACAAAACAACGACACAGAGATGCAGTAAGCAGCAGAGGAGACAATGCAATGCTGTATACGACAGGCACGACCATCTCTGCTAGCAGCCCAGCTGCGTGAAAGAGAAAAAACGAAAAGAAAATGCGAAAAGGGAACACTTTTTTTTTTTTTTTCACCCCATGTGTTCTTGAATACAGCAGTAGTACAGGACACTTAATTTGAAACAGGGTATTAACGTATTAACAACCCTGACTGAGATTTACAAGGAAATAATGAATTCGGGAACCGTTACAATGAAAATTAAGATTTAGTATAGAACGCACCCTCTCTCGAGTAAATAAGAAACCCAGCCTGGGATAGAATTACTGTAGTGTTTCTCATTGGGTGCCTGTGGGTGCCCTGTGCTGTTATTAATTGTACACCCCTTGGCAGTACGTAGTTGCTTTTGTGCGCCCTAAGCTTACCTATTATTCTACCTCTCCTACTCTTTGCCGTTACGGGAATTGCACGTAGCCGCAGGCGGGCGTCAGCCCGCCGCGGCGAAGCCCCCCTTGTATGATATTGCAGTATTACGGGGGACCATAGTAAACACTAGTAAATAGGGCCAAATATTGCTAGTAAAAGTAGGGAAATATATCGGTTTTTGTGCGTACCATAGGTCCCTTTTTACTAGTGTTTACTATGGCCCTCCGTTAAAAGTAGGCGTCTTAGCACCAAAAACGAGAGTGAGGGTGTATGTCTAAAGGAAGTGCAAGTGCGGCTCTCATCGTAAGCTTCCTTTCGATTCACGGCGGACTGATGTGGCTGCTATATCGTGTGCCTCGTACATATATACAGTAGGTGAAAACGGATCAATGTCTTGATTTTGTATGGGTTAATTAAAAACAAATTGGCGTTGTATCGTAGGCTTTGATGGATGTGCCAAACGGGGGCCGGGTGTCGCAGCATTACAATATATTTTTTTCCACAGGGGAACTATATATAGCGTCCTACGTACATTTTCTGCGTTAGACTCATAAAACAGCAGAGCAGATACTGAGGTGGACTTCTGGACAATAACAGCAGGCAATAATACATCAGCTGGCCAAGCGGAAGCCTAAATAAGTCAGGTATCGTTTTCAGCACGTAGACAACAAACAGCATACCGGTACGTAGTCTACACTATTGACAATGGACGTATACTCGTAGGCGCAGCAGACAATTTGACGTGGGCATCCAACCCAATCCAACCCGACATGGTTGACACTTTCACCCGCGGTGACCATACGCCTTCATTATTATACGAAACCCCGAAGGAAATCAGCGCATCTTACCCGAAGTGCTGAAATATGTCGCTCTGCTTGAGCAGGTACTGCAGCCTCGCCGACGCCTGTCGACACCCAAGCAAGCGAAGTCCGACACGAGCCATCCCCAGGGTACGGTTGATTTAAGGTCAGCGGCGGGAAAACAGGCAGGTTTGACGCCGAAAATATTGGTGAATAGCAACGAAAAGCAACACTGGTTGGAGCGGGTGTCCGCCTTGCAGGCAAGTACAACAACTAACTCCTGGTAAAATGGACTGAAAACGATACTATCGTTGTGGTGATAACTAGAGGCGCTCAAGCACAACAATGGGTTTGCGGCATATTGCCACGTTGAAGGCAAGAACATCCACAGCCCAAAAGAGTAACAGAAGCAGCAGCAGAACTAGCAGCAACAGCAAAAGCAGCAGCAACACCACCACCACCACCACCACCACCAACAACAACAACAACAACAACACCACCACCAATACCAACACCAACACAAACAGCAGCAGCAGCAAAAAAGGCAGTGCAGCACAACATAGATTCGGCCAAAGCGGTGCTCGCGGACTGCCGACAGACACGCCGAGCATTTCAGCAGCACCATCGCGGCCGGGCGGGCAGGCGGCCAATGATCGTATGGTGCACTCTATACCTGCTTCGCGATCTCGTCCTTGATGGAGTTCTGCTGCGCCTCGGCCTTGAGCGTCCTTGCGTTCCTGTCCGCCTTCTCCCTCTGCTTCAAATCCTGCCAACACACACGAAACACACGAAACACACACGCACAGACGCGTAATCAGCAGACAAACCAAAAACAGCACAACCCACCACGCGCTCGCAGCCACCAGCATAACCGGCGGCGACCGACCGACCGCACTGGGGGGAACCACGCCGCCGATGACGCGTGGCACACAACAGAGAAACGCGACGCGCGGACACGTGCTCCGATAGAGGCGCACTCTAATTTTTCTGAGAGTGTGGTCACTTGAGGAGCCCTATACTCCACCGAAAAACGTAGTTAGGAGGGAGATAAAAGTGCTACCCGATGAATTAGAAAATGAGAAAAACAATTCAACAAACGAGTGAAATTCCGACAATTTTGGGGGGTTAACCCTTTTAGAACTGCAGTCCCGTTTTGGGGACAAACCACTCTAATTCTAAGTAATTTGTCCCCAAAACGGGACTCCAGTTCGAAAAGGGTTAAGGAGCCACGTCCTTCAGGAAAACATTTCAGCCAAAATAAGGTATACCTCTACCTCTATCGTAGACACATCATAACATAACATAACATAACATCACATCACATCACATCACATCACATCAGATCACATCATATCCCATCACATAAAAATCACATCACATCTCCCGTCACACCACATCACACAAAACCACATCACGCCTCATCAACATAAACTTACACGATATAATATGACACTGACGTGGCATCGAATCCTACACGACACACCACATTACATCACAAATCACACCACACCGCACTCCCCCCCTCCCTGCCCCCCCCCCCCTCGCTTCCGTCTCGAAAGGGATTCGTGGTCTAAGTGGTCAAATGACTAAAGGAAAGCAACAAATAGTACCCCCCCCCCCCGCCCCCCTCTATGGTCATACGACTACGGCCATGCATGAATATGAAGTACCCCACCCCACCTCACCTGCCGCTCCTGCCTGCGCGCCTTTTCCTCCTCCGATAGCTCCTTCGGAGGGCCCATCTTCTTAGCCCTGGGCTTGGTCTCTTCGCCTTTCGGCCGCCCTCGCATTCGGCTGCCCGTGGTGAGGTTCTCCCTCTCCGCCCTCCTCGCCGCCTGGGCCTCGGCCACCTGATTTCGTTCGCCAGGTGTTTACGACTTTTGTAGAGCACACGTCGGACAGATACATCATCTACAGATAGATGATCTACAGATAGATTATCTACTGCAGATAGTTGATTTGCAGTAGATCATCTAGATCCTAACCCTGCCGTTCTGCGGTGCTGTGCTGGATTTTTTCGAAGTACATAGATATATCCAACCCAGGAAACATGTCCTAGATCATGCAGATTATATGGCTCCCACCCGGCAACATGAGCTAGATCATACAGATCATACAGATCATACAGATCATCTGCCCTAAAAGGTCTACTTCTTATAGATCATCAAGTGGGAATCGATGATCTGTCCAATGTGTGTGTACATAATGCTGTTCAGAGCGAAGGCAGGTTTCCATTTAACATGGCGCAAACAAATAGGGACCCCTTTTGTGATGGTTGAAGAGACCAACCTACTCTACCGACCGAACTACTCTACCGACCGGGATCCACCAACGCACACAAGTTCACCATAGTAGCAAAACATCCTGCTGTGCGGCTCCCAGCGACAGCAATAAGCTATCTACGAGTACACTGAAAGGCTTTCGTATTCCTTTTTTTGTTTTTACCTCTTGGTCCTTGATGGCACTCTCTCTCGCAAACCTAGCCCTCTCCTCTCCCGCCATGCGCTCGAACTTGATGCGGTCTGCATTTTCGGGGGAAAGCTCCTTCCATCGTGAGCTGAGCTCCCTCTGAACGTCTCCGAAGTCGGCGATCTGCTTCTTCGCCTATGTACGTACATAGAAATAACAACAATTGGATCGGGATCATCAACAACACAACAGCAGGAAGAGAATGCAAGTTTACTAGCTCGGCGGTCTGGTTCTTCGCCTATGTACGTACATAGAAATAACAACAATTGGATCGGGATCATCAACAACGCAACACCAGGAAGAGAATGCAAGTTTACTGGCCCTTGTACTATATAAACCCGCCAACAGTAAATAACACCAATTTCAAGTAGTTTGTGCCCAAACACGGGTGCCGTTCAAGAGGGGGTACATCTATATGTGCATATATATACATACAACAGGTACTGGTAGTTCGGAACGCAAGTAGTAAACGTAGAAAACTGTAAATACAGATATACCTGGTACATACAATATAATTACATAACCCCCGTGCGATGCGTTGTACCGGTATGAACTATTTGTGTATAGACAGCAGTACCGTATGACACGGATGATAAGCTAACACACCCGGTCATAAGATAACCCCCCCTACACCCCCCTCAGAACGAATTTCAAAGCTTAGTTTCTCGACAACGGGGAGGGTGCAAACCCCGTGCGGCGTGTCTATCGAAAGGCCTCGACAAAATCTTCCCAAAAGTCGCTATTTTTGATCTTGTGTACCCCCCTAGTTTTGGAGAAATCTGTGGCTCTGGAATGCATCCCAGGGGGGTTGGTATCGTGCTATCTCGCGTATGTACGTAGAAAAGTCGTTTTCAGAGCGACATCAGCAGTAATTTCTGTTGTACTTTTCTTCTTAAAATCTAGAGGTGTACTCTTCTACAGTATATACGTACATACGTACTGTTAAGATTGCGGTCAGGTCGTGAGGCTACAAACATGGCCATGTGGCCATGACATGACGAAATGTGTGTGTGTTGTGTTCTTCACATTAAACCTTCCTTTCTACCCGCCGACATCCAGCACACCCAGTGTCCGTGTCCGATTCTTCATCCTAGAGAGGTACCAGTTCTGTGGTCACAAAACTACGACACAAAGATACTACGCTGCAGTGCAGTAATGCGAGACGACTGATCTACCATACGACGAGTATATAGGATGCGCATCCGGTAGAGCAGTAGACCGAACAATTCCCTGAAAAATAGGTCGAAGGGGTCGGTCGATAGCATCATGAACACCGTTACGAACACGAAAATGGGAGCGACAGAGCGGTGCTCTGAACGAAAGGAGCTGACACATCGCGACCGACGCCCACTCGACACACTTTCAAGATGGAAAATAACGGACGGAAACCCGAAGGAGGGGAAACTAGGGACAAAGCCCAGCTCTAACGCAGAGAAGGCCCCACAGCACTCAAATCAAGGAAACCTTGTTCAGGATAAGTTGTACCAGCAAGGTAAAGCGAACAGCCAGACAGGCCTGTTCGAACGGAAGTCAAACAGCAGTACTACTTGTGGTGGGCTGCGCTCGCCTATCGCTGTGTATATCTGGGACGGCAGCCTGCGCGTATAGGATAAGCGTGTCAACGTGCTGTGATCTGCTCTGCTGCTGCTCTCTTTACTATTCTTGCGAACTGAATATAAAAGAGGCGTCTCGGGGAAATTGGTCACGTCGCAGTCTGCTAAGCATAAACGCGTGGTGTTGCGTTGGGAAATACCAGTGGTACTGTGCTGCACGAGCTTTGGCGTTGCCAGTGGCATCGATAGGTGGGTTGAACTTGCGGCCATAGTGTGCATGTTAATGCCTGTTCCCGTCCCCTGTTCTCGCTATCAAACACCGCCTACGTACGAGTACCCGTACCTCGTTACGTAAAACCGTCCCAACCGCGCGCTGTCGCAAAACCGTTGCGGTACGGTACAGTCTAATATAGGGACTGCGGTGCCGACTTCTCCGGCATGCCAACACCGCAACAAGTGCCACGAGCAAGCAATTCAAATAACGCGCATCCTTTTCCTCATCCTTGTGACATGCTCAGGGGCGGTACGGGGAAGGAACAGACGCCCCCGATAGTCCGATTGTCGAGATTGTGGTGCCTTCCTACTGACTGTACTTCGTGTCAGGGCGTGTCTTAACTTCACTTCGCGGACATTGGAACGGAACGAACGTAAAATTATTTGCCTGAAAAAGTGGTGCTGATTGGATATTGAGAAACAAAAACACCGAACAGATTCCAAGCGTTCCAAGCTGTCCGTAAATTTGTAAAGAGGAAGCGTATGTGTCAAAACAGTAATCCTTGTTCAGCAGAACCGAACGGCCCACTTGGAACGAGATTTACGGCAGTTGATTGGTGCTGGAATGTTGCAACTGGTTGCAACATTTGCTGGGAGGCCCACCAGGGCATGAGGCAAAATGAGATGACATGGGAGCACGCGATGGAGCACGTGCAGACGCCACAGGTCTCGCCTGCGGTAGGAGTCACGCGATACGGCCATGGCCTGTACAGGAGGCTCACGAGGGAAAAATTCGGGTGGCGAACGAGACTGTGGCCATAGATATCTAGCAAAAACGCTGGACCGATGTTCACAGAAGCACCAGGATACCTCGTCGAGCCGCGACGGCGATATAATAACTTCTAGACTTGTCCCGAGGCTGCCACTTGGACGGCTAGCACTGCTTGGTCTGAGGCATGTCAGGCGCTCTATTTGCGTGTGAAGCTATCCTCTGTACCAGGAGCACTCGTTGCCTACGTGACGGTACCCCTGTCCTAGAGTCCAGCTACACAGTCCCGAGGCAAATTTCATGGGTTACTTTCTGTTGCGGCCTGTTCCAGGATCGGGTGCCTAAAAATTCGATCGGACACAAACCGCAAAAACAGCATGGAATGGAACGAACGAACGCGAATAGCCTCGTTCCGTTCCAGCCATTCCAAGCTATCGAATGAAGTTAAGACACGGCCTCATAGTATCATATCATACCTCTAGGGAAGCCTTGACCTCGCCGTGCTTCTGCTTCTGGAACAGCTGGTACGCCGAGGCCGCCGGCTTTATTTCGCTCATAGCGCCGCCTGCTGCGCCAGCAACCTGTGTTCGATCAGGGTTACCTGCTGCCTGTGGCGATACCTGTCTGTTACACGAGTAGGTGTGTTTGCATTGATAGACGAGCGGAGAGGACGTCAGAGATGCGGGGAGATAAGGTCAGAGAAGGGAGATGGGTCCAAACGGAACTACAGTAAGCTGGGAGACGGATCTAATTGATATCACAGCAGCAGACGCGATTCGGGCGGCAAGCCGGTATTGACGTACCAGAATATCACAGCAGCAGGTGCTGTTGGATGAGAGTCGGACAGCAACAGAGGCAGCAGCAGCAGTATACGAGTGTACCAGGCAAGCAAGTCAATTTGAAGGAGCTGCGGCTGCAGGTGCTTCGGCCCCGTAAAACAAATAGATACTCCAATATTATGAGCAATAACGCAGTGCAATAGAGACACGTACACATGGGCAGGGAGAAGGGGCGAGGCTTGATCGCGGAAAAATCTTTCGTGAGGGCGTGGGTGAGCACGGAGAAGAGCGCCAAGGACTGTCTACCGTCTACGTAGGAGCGGCGAGGTAGCCCATATTCGACGAAGGTCGTTCACACTGCAACTTAACAAAAAACACGGGGATCTTCGGGAGTTGCGAGCAGAAATACAGCAAACCTTTGGGTTGCTGTTCGTGCCGTCCCGTTGACTTTTTTCGACGCCGCGACGGCCCAAGTGCTCGCAGCAATGCTCCAAGCCTTCCACGGCTGGTTTGAATGCCTCAAGCGCCTTTCCGTCCCGTTAGTGAGAGGGCAAGGGGCAAGCTACACCTCTCCACAGCGAGATTCCCACGTCTTAAAATCCCTAGTTGTAAACGCCACCGTTTACAATTGAAACCCATACGAGGCCGGTACGTTCATTGGAAGGGCATCCTCATTGGTTCATTGTTGGCCTCTCACAGCAACGAGCAGCGAGATATGTCCTCGATTGTGTACGAAGAGGTGCCTCTGGCCGAGATGACCTACGAAGACTCGGAGCAGATGTACTACTACGAGTGTCCTTGCGGCGACAAGTTCGAGATTTCTTTGGAGGACCTGTACGACGGCGAAGACACCGCTCCGTGTCCGAGCTGCACGCTGCAGATCAGGGTCATTTTCAACGAGGTGCGTGGGTGGGCCCCTCGTAGTCTCGTAGTTCGCGACTCTGTGAGTTGCCTCTCCTGTGACAGAGCCTACTGAGCCTCGACGTTGCATCAAGAAGTGCTGGCTAGGTATTGTCTCCTTTCGCGTTTGAAATGGCTGCTGCAGCAATAGCTTGCCTGTTCGCTGTTCGGGCTTTTGAATTTTGTGGTCCTTCGGCTATTTTATTACGAGTACTGCTTAAGTCATAGATGTCGGGAGACAGGACTTTCAACCCTTGACAGACAGAAGCTTTGCCTTGACATGCCGTGACTGACACCAAAATACTAGTTTTTAGTGTGTGATTCTTCGCCCCTACACCCTTGACAGCGCATGTTTTGCCTTGCTTGACATGTCTCCTGACATCTTTGAATGCCAGTGGGGCAAGGAATGGCGCCGCCTCGCCCGTACGTGTGCACGTGTGCACGTGTGCCCTTGCACGTGCCCCAAGAGGGGCGTATGGCAGTAAAACACCCTCTTTTCTTACTGCCGTTGCGCCGTTGCCCATATATACAGCACGTGCCGTATTGTGCCTGGTACAGCAGTACATCTATGTAAGTAGGAGTATCGGTAGTCGGTGGTGGACACATTTCTCGTACCTGGTTGGCCCTACGAGTAAGCCACACAGCAAGTCGCTGCCTGCAAATGCTGGACGGGCAATTTCTGCTGTGCTATTAATACTTGTACTGCTGTATGATAGGTGGGTAACCATCATTCTCGTCCACACGCCGCCGACCACGCATGATATGATATGATACCGCTCCGTCCGGAAATGTAAGAGCCTTTCAAGTATGAATCGGTGAGAACCAAACGGTAATTACATTTCCGGACAGAGGCATTTATCAGCTGGTTCGTAGTTCGTACCCTCATTTTCTTCACATATTTCAATTTACTTGTAGTTTAATAGTTTACTTACGAACACTGCCAGCAAAGTCTTTCCCTCCTTCCTCCATCAAGGCGTAATCGTACGTATATCGTACGTATACTGCCTCCCCGTTCTTGGTACATATACCGAATATAATACCCTATTAAATAGGTATCATATGATATATGATAGGTGTCAACGAGGACATCGTGGAGTTGTGATGCAGAGACTCCCAACTCAACATCAACACTTGAACATTTCAACAGTTCAACACGCCTTCTGCCACTATGATATGCATGACGTCTGAACGACTACGAGTGCGTACGTACGTCGTGCTGCTGCTGTAGTCTTGTTTGGTTTCCCTGCGTTGGCTTTCTTCTCCTTTCGGTAGCTGTTTATGAGTGATCGGCGTCAAAGATCAAAGGCCCCACACGTCAGACAGATCATCTAGATGATCTACAGATAGATGATCTACAGATAGATCATCTAGATCATCTACTCGTAGATCCTAACCTGCCGTTTTATGATGTTGTGCAGGATTTGTTTAGTACAGATACCATCCAGGAAACATGCCCTACTGTAGATCATGCAGCTCCCACCCGGCAGCATGAGCTAGACCATACAGATCAGGGATCTATTCGCCTTGAAAGGTCTACTGCTTACAGTTCATGAGGTGGGAACCTATTATCTGTCATATATACAGTAGTATGTGTGAAAGGATGTTATTGCTTCACGTCGTCGGATGGCACACGTACACATGTCAACAGTACTGCGGTACTTTTATTATTGAGATGCTCATATCATACCATATCATACCTGGTATTTTTTTTCACTATTTTATTAGATTGTGTTTTGCCATCCGACAACAAACAAGGAATAAGGGTACATAGGCATGCATGATCATTGTCATATGTTGTTGTTATTGTTGGTGTTGGTGGTGGTGGTGGTGTTTTTTTCAGGAGACTATTGTGTCGAATACCATGTACGCACTAATGTCTCTATCCTATCGTCCGGTTGCGACGCCCTTTCGCTCCGACCACCGTCCCGTGAAACCAGAGCGATCTCCCAGAGCTTCGGCCGGAGGAGGAAGAGGAGGAGGAGCAGGGAGAGGGAGAGGGCGTGCTAAAGAGCGAGTCCTTCGACGTGGCGCCGGTCCTTGTGCCGGCGCAGGCGTAACCGTCCTGCGTGATGGCTTCCATGTCTTATCTATAGCTTCTCCTGCCACCGGCGACGGGGAGGAATTGCCACACCGTGTTTTGGGAGGACACTGACTGCTGTCGCCCCGGTGTTGGGTTGTTTTTTTGTTTTTCATTTCTTGTAGCTGTCGCCCCGGTGTTGGGTTGCTTTTTTGTTTTTCGTTTTTTGTACTCCTAATATCGTGTTTTATGGTACCACTCAGTCCGAACATGTAAAGACTGTTTGGGTGTTCATTTAATACCCGGACGGTCCTTATTTTTATGGACAGAGTGGCATACCATAAGACATTGTACAGCATTGTAGGGGGGGGGGTGCGGACGGCAGCAGTCAGTAGTACTACTACGGTAGTGTTCGATGTGCGGGAGGAGAGTAGAGAACGAGGCAAGCAGGGCGCCGTAGTTTAGAGTTGCAGACACGTACACACCCGGATATTGTTTCATGTTTGTTTGTTTTTTTTTGTCATTTTCTAGCCCGGTATAAACTGATACCGATATGGACGTTCGTGGGTGAAAGGAGTCGCGCACAAAGTTGTACATAGAGGAAAGCACCACCCTCGTTTTGATGAACGAGACACATATACATAGGTATCTATGTAATACATAGTTTGCCGCCCGTTTTTCAGTTATTCGGCGGCTTAAGGTACGATATGCCCCGACGCTTGTTCTTGGCTTGTGTCCCTGCCGACATAGAATACGTATAATATTCAACACGTGGAGTCTTCGATCTTCACGCTTCTCGACGAAAGCGCGCGAGCGTTTCCGCGTGTGGCGGTGGCGGCGTTCGAGGAGCCTACGGCGGGCGCCGTCTTATCAACGTGTTTCCCCCTTTTTTGTTTTCGTTTTTCGTGGGTACACACAGTACCGGTCTTGCCTCCCGGGTCCGTTGTCGCGTATATATGTGCACGTTTTTCACGGCGTGGTATCGTATTGTACGTTAACAACTTCGTACAGTGATACGGAAGTATTATTGTTTTTTTTTTGTTGGGATGATATGTTTTGCTTTCCAGCCCAACTCATCGAAGCTTTTACGCACCTCGGACAGATCATCAACAGATCATCGGTTCCCACTTGATGACCGGGACCTTTCAAGGCAGATCTATCCCCCTATATTGTACCTGGTATGATTTAACTCCTGTTGGCGGGTGGCATTTTCGTGGTCATAAAACATGGCTATGGTGTATGTTGCCCCCCCTCGCAATAGTTTCGGGACATTGGGTTTCTACTTTTTGAGGGACACAAGGATGCGGGCCCTCGGCAATGTGTCGTGAGAAAAAAAGGCGACCTCTACGGGAAAAAAAAAAACACTTGGAAATCGGGGTGCCCTCTTACAATTGTGTGGGCATATACGCATATACTCCGTAGGTTACTCTACGCTCAGGGGCGCCGAAGACGCTGAAACGAAGGGCTGGCAGATGGTGGGATAGCTTCAAAATTATTTACTTGAAAAAACGCCAACCACGAAACTAGTTGATACAGGTGTTACACGGGCAGCTTCCTTGTGAAAGAGGGACACATGGCGAGGTTTGGTCTCAGCCACCTGGAAGACAGTAGGCGTCCCCGTCGATTGACACTGGGAACTTGCCACATAGTCTAGCCTGTCATGACAAAACACGTGGATACGTTGGGCTTGTCGATGTGCAGTCTAGTGTGTGGGGCAACAGTCACAGCAAAGGCTCACAACGGGGTGCGTAACTATTTTGTGTTTGTCGCACTCTTGAACTTTTGTTCTGTACGGCGGTGATACCCCCCCCCCGGTAAGGACTTTTTTATGTTTGATTATAGGCGTATCATACGGGTACACATGTCGTAACAGCAGTATTCGGGGCATGAACTTGGCTATAAAGCTTCCGTCGCACAACAAACCCTCGCGGCCCGCGCTCGCTTGTGGCACGTAGCCCCTTTCGATAGTGTGAAAATATCCCTTAAAATAAGGGAAACGGTTGGACATGGATACCCTGATCTAGCTCCACTGATTGCGCCTTACTGCAATTTACTCCAAGCCAGAGGGGTCGGCCATTGAGTCCATTCCACTCTCATGTTTAGTACCAGAACAATAGGGCGTAGACCTGTGCATACGAGGTACCAGTACCCTGTACATATGGCACCAAGGACGTGGCGGGACTCAGGTGTCTTTTTTTATTGCGTAGGGAGGACAAAATAGAGAAGAAGAAAATAAAACAGACATCGCTGGAAGCAGCACTTCACAATAATTGGCCCCAAATTAAAGATGCGGCGAAATATTTCTCGAGGATTAAAATAAACGCCCACGCAGCCACCTCAAAAGGCAACCCGGAAAATGAGCGGTGTAATTACACCTTCGGACTGCCCCCGTGAAGGAAACGCCAAACCATTTAAATATCCTCCCCCCGTATGTACATTTACTGCCGATCAGGTTCCATTTCGGTAGCCAAGCAGGTTGCCAAACTCCCCCCCCCCCCCCCCCCCCCCCNCCCCCCCCCCCCCCCCCCCCCCCGGCGCGCCTCCATATAATATCACCACAGCGCAATGATGCAGCGTTCACTGTCCATCAGCTACCGGAATACATCCACCCTGCTACACCCCCCTCCCACCGCCTCCTCATTTCCTCCTCTATGCATCGCAGCCAGCCAGCCCTAACTAGTTACAATGTCTGTCGGCTTTTTTTGTTGCGCGCATGTCTAGCATCTGTTCCCGGGACATGGCTTCGTCTACGGTCCGCTCGATGATGCGGTAGTTGCCCGCTGGAGTGCGCTCCCGGTAGACGAGACGCTTGCCGCCTTCTCCGGCGTACGTTCCGAACGCGCTATCTTCCTCCTGTTCAATGCGCCCGGTGCATACATGCAGGAGGGGGGGGGGGGGGGGGGGCGGGGGTAAAAGGTAGAGGGCACCTCAGCAGAGTCGACAAACAAACGAAAAACTGCTATGATACATCTTAAGGATCACCCCCCTCTCCTCTTCTCCACCCCCTCCCCCTCCTTTCTACTCCCCCAAGGGTTTCCAATCCAACGCAACCAAACCCAACCCAATCGCAGTGTTGTCTGCCAGAACGCGGACAACTCTGATTCGCCAGCTATTCAGGCCCGCGCCTGGGAGCGTGCAGGTCTTTGGCATGGTTGAGGATTTAAATATAACTTAAATAGCGAGAAATTCTCACGAAAGGGAAGACGCCGTGATTCACGCGAACCAACGCCAGGCAATGACTGCCGCGACATACAAACTCCTAAAAATACCGCCGCAATTACTAATAATAAGGGGTCGCCCCCAACGATTCAGCTGATAACCCCCCCCCCCCCCTCCCAACTAACGAGCAGTACATAGGTGCCGCACCATTGCTGTCTCAGGAAGGGCCAACACCCAGAAATATAATACGTAAGCATGACATTGAACGCTGTCAGGTCTATGCAATCCCGCACCTTTACAAGCAGTTTCTTACTGGCGGATGCAGCAACCTCTTCATGGGCGACTCGCCACACACCTGCATGGCGCTTACGCGCTTGGTGCTTAGCAATAGTCTGCCTGGTCGGTCGAATAACCCGATAGCTCCGGTCCCGGCGATTGTAGGGTGCGAGGGTACTGGTCCATACGACTACGGCATGCAATGAAAATGAGTACCCCCCCCCCGCCCCCCGCCAAAACAAAAATACCACTTGTCACCGCCCATGTATGCACCGGGCGCATTGAACAGGAGGAAGATAGCGCGTTCGGAACGTACGCCGGAGAAGGCGGCAAGCGTCTCGTCTACCGGGAGCGCACTCCAGCGGGCAACTACCGCATCATCGAGCGGACCGTAGACGAAGCCATGTCCCGGGAACAGATGCTAGACATGCGCGCAACAAAAAAAGCCGACAGACATTGTAACTAGTTAGGGCTGGCTGGCTGCGATGCATAGAGGAGGAAATGAGGAGGCGGTGGGAGGGGGGTGTAGCAGGGTGGATGTATTCCGGTAGCTGATGGACAGTGAACGCTGCATCATTGCGCTGTGGTGATATTATATGGAGGCGCGCCGGGGGGGGGGGCCCGCCCCCGCCGAGCTTGCCACGCACCTGTGTTTTACGTCGCTTGGAATCCTCCGCCTTGCTCGCTGCGCTCATCTCCAGCCTCGGCGCCTTGATGAAGCGAAACTTGGTGGTCGAGATCAGGTCGGAGCTGAAGGGGCTGCTGATGCCTATGGACATGTTGCTGAGAACCATCTTCACGATGCGCGTTTCTTCACGCAGTCTGTGTTTCGATGAGATACAGTACGCAGACGGCGGACAGGCGAGGCAGCGACGCGTTATAAGGTATACCTGGTAGGGTACTATAACAGCTCTTGCTAGGATTCGCGCTGATGCTGGAAAAGGAGAAGGAGATTTACGGCTCCAGATCTCCGACTTCCAAGTTTTCGCTACAATAGTAGGATATCCGGCTGCACCCAGTTCCAAAGTAAGGGTATGTATGCCCTAATAAATCTTAGGCGGTAGTAAAATTTAGCAGCTCGCATATAGAAAAAAAAGGGGGTCGAAAGACGGGAAACAGCAGCAGAATGCACAGGCGAGGGGCGAAGAGCGCCGAAGGTGCTTGCTTGGTACCTTTATTCAGCGGCCTAAAAGCGCAGGCAGAGATCTCGGAATGATTATAACCATTCCACTTTCACGCGCGCGTTCACGGTGATCTCTCCATCCCCGTCCGGCCAGCTATCCCCATACGACTGCAGACTGCTGTGGTTCTGCTTAGGAGGGTAGACAACAATAAATCAGCTTGGTACCTGGTACAATTTACTACGTGTAAGGTACAAGGAGTATACTGGTATACTGGCATACCGGCATTTTTCTAATGCAACACTATGATACCCCTTACCAGTATACATGTAGTAGTATTGAACTAGTGGGCTAAAGGCATTCGGGCCACTGCTCTATTGGTCTCCCAAGCGCTGTCCGAATTTCATTGAAGCAGTTATGTACGTGGTCAACAGTGTTATCACGATTTTTTGGCCGCCATGCTATAGGGTCATGCCGAGTGAGCGGTGACCTTCGCGCTGCTGGGTACTGACAGCCACGCTCTTTTTGTTATGAAAAAAATGATAAACGTCAGCCGCCCATATACCTGGTACCGTACCTGTTTTCGCTGTGCTGTGTTTGTGTCGTACTCTATTATAGTCGTACTCTAGGGCCCTGATTCGAAGAGACAAAGGGAGCCACGAGCTGGGGGTGTTCGATACGCACATGCCATACTGTCTTGGGCGTGGTGAGGTTGGTCGGGTTTATGTATGTACCTGGTATCTGGTACCAGATAAAAACCAATGGACGGTGAAGTTGCCAAGAGCATAGAGTATAGAGTACTTCCAAAAGAGTCAAGGCCGATACCCTTGGTGTCGATGGCGCCCGTGGGCACACCATCCAGCTGCATGAGTCCCGAGAAGATGTAGCACTAGTTGTATTTGCCGAACAGCTTTTTGGCATGGGCGTAGGTGTGAAAATGGTGCTGTCGCCCCTGTTTGAAGGGCACATCACAGCAGTCGCAGGCTTGGCCAGTCGAGTTGGCATCCTCGTTTTACGACGACGACAGCCGGACCGACTGCTGGTAACCAACTACCCATCCGAGAGTTCGACAGCAGCATCATCTCCGCGACCCAACCTGTGGTCGAAAAGCTGTTCGACAAGTACCATGACACATCTTTGGACTCCGTGCAGCCGGAAGGCATGCATGCACACTGGCGCGATTAACATCGAGGGTATTGAGTTTGGCTCTTGAGGTAATGCGCGCCTGGGAACTTCAACGCCAGCTGCATTGAGCCCACGATTGTGTCGTTGTACTTGTCGAGCAGATTTTTGGCACAGGCTTAGACGTAGAGATAATCCTGTCGCCCCTTTTCGATGGGAATATATAGTCCACAACAGATGCAGTCTTGGGCCAATCTGGCTGTCGTCCTCGTTCACGAGGAGGACAAACGAGGACGACAGCCGGACCTGCAAAGCCTGTGACTGTGACTGTGACCCAACTACCCATCCGAGAGCGCCACACGATCATCTCCGCGACCTAACGTGTGCTCAAAAGCTGTTCGGCAAGTACCACGACACCTTCGTCGTGGAATCCATGCAGCCGGAAGGTGTGCACAATGGCGCTATGGACACCGAGGATATGGTCTTTGACTTTTGAGTAAATAACGCCTGCCAACCCCATTGCTAACACTCCCTAAGCGGATTCACTCGCCGCCGTATGTAGAACCCCACATTTCAGGCCAAAAAAAACAAGAGAAAGACCCCATCCGTCCACGTTTCGGCAAGGGCTCATAAAGCACATTCGAAAAATTTCAGGGTCTATGCTCGAAGAAACCGCGGGGATAATTGACGAGGAGCCACACTGGGGGGGGTACATCATTCAGCTTGGGCCAGCTCGTGGATAACCTAAAAAGTCAAAGCTGATGGGTCCTCGGTACTGACAGCGCCAGCGGGCACATGTTCCAGCTGCATGGAGTCTAAGACGATGTCGTGCTACGTACGTATATACCTCTTGCCGCACGGATATATTGGATAGCCTGTTCGACAGGTACCACGACATCGTCGTGCTGGACTCCAGCAGCAACTGGAAGATGTGTATACGACCCACTGGCGTTATCAGCGCCAAGGACACGACATTGGCTTTTGAGGCCATACGTATTATATGATCTCACATACTGCTGGTGTCCAACAACACCTTTTGGCAACTTCACCGCCAACCCTCCCCACCGTACTCGTACGTATGATATGAGGTACCACCCTGTCCCTAAATATAATAAACGTTTTTATTCAATATTAACGTGCAAAAGGTGCTTATATTTCGGGACAGAGTGGCAGGCAGTTAGGCCGCTATGTCTCTGTGTGCCACTGCCGCTGACAGGAGAAAGCCTCTCTGGTCTCTGGTCGGAAGCGTGTCTACCATGTACGCGAGCGACTTGATTAGCTTGTCGGGGAGGGACGGCGACAGAGCCTTTCCCTCTCCTGGGGCAGAAGCGTCCCTCAATATGTCGGCGAGGGTGAGCACTGAGCAGCGAGGGAAAAGCCGGACACGCTCTCTCTACCAGACACGTTACGGTACAGTACAGCAGTGTTAGTTCTGTAAGGGTCGTTCCAGCGGCTACTCCCGTTTACGAATGGAACCCAGGTTTAGTCGCGTGAAGCGGGCGCCGAAGTCAGAGGTGATTGCGGGGTCGCGTTTCTTTTGTGAGCAGCGGCAGCAACCAAACACCCGTGGGACTACTGTCTGCTTTACAAGGTCTTGTTTCTGTCCGGACGCATGCATATACCATGGGTACGTGGGAGTATTATAAGCCTTCGCTCTCTCCTCTCGCTCTCTCACTCACGTGGTCGGGTGGGTGATAAGGATAGCGTCGCCGGCGTGCAGCTCGTCCATAAACTTCGCCTCGTGCCCTTGTACCGCTGTGCCCGAGGACGTGATTCGGCCCGCTCCCGAAACAGGTCTCATTTCTTCCTCACTAAACGCATCCTGCTTCCCTCCCTCGGCGCCGCCAGCTGCGCTGGCGCCTCCATCTCCACCTGCCTCCCCGTCGACTGTTGAGGGCACACCTCCCTCTGCCTCCGCCTTGGCTAGAGCCCTCTCTCGCTTGCGCTTCATCTTGTCCTTTTTCTTGCCCCTGGAGGAGACAGCAACCTCTCCCCCCTTGAACACCAACCTCCCTCCTTTCGGCATGGCTTTCGCAAAGTTTCAATTGGGCAACAGTCTTCGTGTATAGCACTTGTAGGTCGGACCCTGCCTGCTGCTATGGTACGAGAGGTGAGAGGTGTGTGTTGCCTCTTTGCCTTCGCCTCCACGAAGGTTTCAATATTTACGGAAGGCTTTTTGGCACCAGGGGATGATACAGTCAGAGGAGGGAGCATGTGACCGCAAAAGGCCACTGCTGTTCAAGTGTCTCCTGCAGGACACACAACCAGCCCACCCATGAGTGCACCGGGAAACGTTAGTGACAGCCGTGGTCGTAAGAGGCGCCTCGATCACGAGCAAGATCGAGCGACGCCGTCTCTGGAAACGAACTCCACAACAGCAGCGGTGGGACGAAATCGTTCGTCTTTCCCGCAATTTTCGGTACCAGAACATTCAGCTCGACGACAGGTCTTGGGTGCTACTAGCGGCGGCGCGAGCGGCGGCGGCGACAGCGGCAGCAGCACTGGTGACGCCAACGGTAGCGATCAAGACCCGTACGGGGTGGATGACGACGCATTCGACGGAACCGACTTGCCAAACGACACCATGGCCGCCGTGCTGTCCTTGCAGAAAGAGTTTTACGGTGGAGTAAGATCGCCCCCCCCCATAAAGAGAAATTCCGCCAGCAGCAGCAGCGGAGGGAACAGCAGCAGCAGCAGCAGCAGTGCTCGGCCTGGTAGCGGCGGCGGGGAGCGCACGGGCGTCGTCCTTCAGCATCAGATGTGAGTGACCGAGACGCTCGCCACGAGGTTGAGATACGCGAAGCTCTATACTTCTAAACGGCCGTTCTTCTCGGAGCGCAAAATGAGCATCATGTGCATCTCGGCGGTTGCTGCGGTGTGTTGCAACCCGTTGTGTCAACTGGTGTGTGTATTGTACAATAACCTACCGCCGTACAAGTAGCCTCGCCGCGATTTCGCCTCGTAAAAGCTGCACACTGCAAGTCGGTCTTGTCGAGACAGCAGGAGCAACACATACATATTTAGCGTCGAGCGTATTTTGCTGCGGTGTTGTTGTAACGTCCGAACGCTCCGGCGTGTGTCGTACCCTAACCTAACCTCGTTACCGTTCCTTGCCACTCGAAACTGCCCTGCAGCAGGCAGTGTCTTTTCGAGCTACTATTAATAATTCTAACTACAGAGTAGAGCAACAACACTACCATCAACCGCCCACCTATCGTGACAGCAGTATCCCAACCCCGATCTCTCTATCTCGCTATCTCGCCTGCTCCCTCCGCGTGTGGATGTCGCCTGATAAAGCTACACGGTGCTTGAGAACAGAACCGCCGTGGATCTTGAGCTAACGTCCATGCGAAAGGAGAACATTCTTAGAACTTTCCGCCTCGGCACCGGGCGGGAAGACTGGGGTGTGCTCAGCACCAGCCACTACCTTCGAGTGGTGAGTGGGCGAGCGATTGCTGCCATGTTGTCACGACCCTACGTTTCTTTGCCGGAGCGCCGGGGCGGTTGTATTTTATTTTTATCGTCAGCCTTGCGATTCTGCACTCAGAATGAGCGGAGGCCGACACAGTAGTAGCAGCAGCAGTAGCAGTAGCTCCACCTCCAGCAGCAGCAGCAGCGGCAGCAGCAGCAGAAGCAGCAGCAGCAGCAGTAGCGACAGCAGCAGCGGCAGCAGCGGCAGAAAATCAGCAACACCAGCAGCAGCAGCAGCCCGCAGCGACAGCAGTGTAGAGAAAACCGTCTGAACCGAGCCGTGGGTTGTCTCCTTGTGCCATAATAAGTCCCCTCCTTTGCTCGCTCACTTCGCGGACATAAAACCGCAGAAACAACGCAGCAGAGTCGCAAATCATGATGGTCTCCGAAGACCCCCTGTAGCTGCCCCGAGCCGATGGTTGGGGACCCTTTAGAACTGCACCCCTCGTTCCTCGTTCCGGGTACCACCTACTAGAAGTTGGAATAACAATTTGATCGGTTTTGCAGTGGTACAGCGCCCGACTTTGCTGTTCTACCGGTTGGGTTGCTGGTTCCTCTCGTACGGATCCCGACCTCTTGAAATCATGATATTAGTAGTAGTAGTAATATACCAGGTGTGTATACCCACCCCATAACCGCCTGCAACGCTTGAAACCCCTCTGTAACGCTTGAAACGCCTCCTTTCAGATACGAAACTTGCTGGGGGCACCGCCGACGGCAGGCAGCGAGGGGCCAAGACAGCGCGAAGCCGTCGCAAATAGTGGTGGTGGTGGTGGTGGTAGTCGTGGTAGTGGCAGCGACGGTGGTGGTGGTGGCAGTAGCGACCGGGGTGGAGGGCCAACGGGCGACACCCCTGCGAAACGGACGGAGCGAAGCTCGCTAGAGAGGGACGTGCTCGAGCGCCTCGTGCTGTCGAACGCAAAGGCGTACGTTTCTCGGGTGCAGGTCTCGAGCGCCATGGAGGAGGTGTTGCGTGACCGCGATGACCGCGATTTGGGGGAAGGGGCAACGTCGGTGTTGGCAGCGACAGCGGCGGCAGCAGCGGCGGCGGCGGCTGCGTTGGCGCGGGGGGGGGGGCGTACCGGAAGGGGTTTCTCTGCTGCTGGGAACGGAGGACGAGGCAGAGATAGGCGCCCGGTAAAGCGAAACCCTGGCAGTAGAGCGGGGGGGGCGGAGGAGGAAGAGGAGGACGAGGAGCTGGATTTGGGAGGCTTGAAGCGGAAGGGGGAGGAAGTGCTCTCCCTCACTAGGTGCGGCTCGGTGTGACGCGTGCAATGCACCGCGGTTTGGGTGGAGGCTACTTATGTCACAGCGCCGTGTCTTGTCTTGTCGCCATTGGTCCTTTTGCAGTGGTATAGTCCAGTCTGGACCCCTTCCCTCTCTTCTTGCCTGGAGGGGAGTGGGGGGTGCACTTCATATACATGCATGGCTGTAGTCGTCTGAGCACAGAGGAGAAGGGGAGGGGGGGGGGGGGGGGCATGCTACTTTTTTCCTTGCCTTGGTCCATCTGACCATTGACCATGCCTCCCTTGCCGAGACGGACCCCCGTCGTGCCTACTCCAAATAGAGACAACTCCAACTTTTTGCGCGCTCATTACGTACGTACGTTTTTTTAAAAACATATTTCGTAATTTTTTTTTTTTTTTTGCGTATTCTACGTATCCCCTTTTTGTTTCGCCTTTTGTGGCCACCATCTGTCTCCTAGGATAGCGATCATTTTCTCGCTCTTACAGGCTACCCGGGTACAGATAAACCGTACTCATCTGATTGGTTAAACTTCTCCCGTACATGCAAAACACATATTCTCTCGTACCTCGATAATATTACGATTTCTCGCTATTACCTATTAATAGTGTGGATGGGGTATTCTCCGGTCCTTGGACCGGAGACTCAGCAAGCATAATTCCAAAAGTGTTCCCGATTTTCAAGATAATAGGCGTGACAGAAAAGTGACCCCCTCTCATCATACCACGGGTACCCCCTTGTCGCCTCGACCCTCAAAGCCCGTTCTCGGCTTACAGCAGCGGCGTCGCGACAGTTTTTGCACGCCTCGACAGCCAAGCACACACCATGGGCCTCGGCAGAGTATCAGCAAAAGAGGTGGGGTGTGTGCGACACGCCGAGGACAACAGCTCGAACAGAGCAGATCAGCACGCAAACACGCCGAGAACTGAGTGACCTTGGGGAGTTCCACTTCTATCTGTGATTGTTTGAACAGGGGGACGGGAGGGTTGTGATGTGCTGCAAGGTCGCCAACACCTGGCATGCCAAGGGTATGCGGGCATGAGTACATGCCACGCCTCGCCACGAGTATGAGTACATGCCACGCCTTGTCACGAGTATGGGTATATGCCACGCCTCACCACCACGCCTCGTCAGCTCGCAACAGAGTGGAATAATG
>MEHQ01002543.1:255631-285460 GCA_008828725.1 Saccharina japonica | reverse complement strand
CCGGGAATAGAAGTCAATCACAATCCCGAAGGAAACCCTTGTATATGAGAGGAAAGCGCTATAACTTCTATCGAACCGCACGAAAACGCCGAGGAAACCCACCCCGTGAAATTCATGCTCGACTTTATATAGAAGGAATGCGAAAGTAGCCATCGAAAACGACAACTAACCCCTTCTTTAAAATTATTATTTTCTGCGCCTCGAAGCCACGAGCGTAATGTGCGACTTTTTCAACCTTATTCCGCGTGGGGAGCCTCTCCTGGCTTGACTCGACGTGCTACCACAATGTCGCAGGTGGCCGGGACTCGCCCCCCCCCCCCTACCCCTCTGCACAATGTGAGCGTAAAAAAATACCTCTGGAGACATTGAAAAACGCATATACCTATAGCAAAACCCCCACGAGGCTGTTGACAACTTCTCAATTCGGTGCGCTTAACGGTGAGAGTGCTACAGTACATTGTTCAATGAACAACGCATAAATCTATAGCAAACCCCCCACAAGGTGTTGGCAACTTCTCAATTCGATACGCTTAACGACTACAAGTACATTGCTCAATGTCTCCACAATGATTTTTTTACGCCCACTTTGTATACGGGAGGGGGGGGGGGGCGGGGGGGTCGTCCGGCCACCCGTGCCGCAGTAGTAGTACGGGCATGCGGTACGGAAGAGTGCACGTACGTAGCACAGCACGAGTATATGGTCTACCCCTTTGAAGCGCTGTTTCAAGTACGGTAGCGCAGCTCGCCGTAAAAAAAATAACGGGTATACTGCTGTCTTGCACGACACTCCAACGCCATTTATCAACGCCTCGACCGGGTACAGCTATATACTATCCAGTGTGCGTGCAGTTCCACACCAAAAATCCAGTGGTCAAAATCGAACGGAGAAAGAGGCAGCGGACAAAATCGAACGGACCAAAAGGCCAGCGGACAAAAAGCGAACACTCCCCTTTCGCGCTTATTTTTGGCTACGTACTGCCGTCCACTATTCGTGCAGTCTCATACGAAAATAACAAAAATAAACACACGCAGACAATATCACCCAATCCCCTTAACGCCTTTATTGCTACATACCGGTACTGCTGAATACGATACATGGCGTCCCACACAACAAGCCAACCCCCAATGAACGCATCCACTGCCACTGCTGCTGCTGCTGCTACTGCTTGCTGCTGCTGCTGCTGCTGTGCACCACGTATACATGCGTGTCGGCCCACACAGTAAGCCCACCAGCCTTCGTCCATGTACCGCCCTGCTACGGGCGTACTGCGCTGCCCGCTATACGGGCAGCCGCACTGAAAAAGGCAGCGACCCTTCCACACGCCGGACAGATCTAGATCATCTACAGATAGATGAGCTACAGATAGATGAGCTACAGATAGATGATCTACAGATAGATCATCTACAGATAGATCATCTAGATCCTAACCTGCCGTTATGATATGTAGTGCAGGATCTGTACGTACAGTACGGATCCAACCTAGGAAACATGTCCTAGATTGTGTAGAATATACCCTACCCTGCCGTTATGATATGTAGTGCAGGATCTGTACGTACAGTACGGATCCAACCTAGGAAACATGTCCTAGATTGTGTAGAATATACGGCTCCCACCCGGCAACATGAGCTAGATCATACAGATCATACAGCTCATGCAGATCATACAGATCATACAGATCAGGAATCTACCTGCCCTGAAAGATCTAAATCATAGAGTAGGAATCGATTATCTGATCTGCCCGAGATTTGATCCCTTCACAGCTCTACTGCAACGGACTGTCCAGTACCCACCCACACAAGAAGCCCAGCGCTTCTTCCAGAGCGGTCGCACCCAAGCCACTGCGCCTTCAAGGGGTGCGCGCCAACGACTCTTGGCCTGCTAACCCTGCGACGACGGTCCTTGCCACCAAGCCTATCTACTGACGGCCAAACAAAAGGCTCGTGATGTACCGTCATATCGTACATATATAGCTAAATCAGGTGGACGGAATTCCAATGTCCCCGTTTTCGGAAAATGATGACAAAACGCCTGTTTCTCACAAACAAAAACCTCTACTCGTACGGAGGCATTTTTCCTTTGTAGGGGGCATACAGGGGACACCGTCACGGGGCGGCGGGTAATAAATACTGCGACTTACCGGCGTCATAGTCCGCTGCTGGCTGCGACGTATAACCACTACCACTACCAGACATATTATTTGCGTGCGACAGGCCCATCGCGCCGGATGCACCCCCACCCCCCCCGCCCCCCCCCCCTGCACCCCCTCGCCCGGCCGAGGCGGAGGCGCCCGCGCCGCTGCCGCTGCCGCTGCCGCTGCCGCTGCCGCTGCCGCTGCCGCTGCCGCCGCCGCCGCTGCCGCCGCCACTGCCGCCGCCGCCGCCGCCGCCGCCACTGCCACCGCTGCCTCTGCCGCTGCCGCTGCCTCTGCCGCTGCCGCTGCCGCTGCCGCTGCCGCTGCCGCTGCCGCTGCCGCCGCCGCCGCCTCCTGCACGTCCGCCATCACCGTCCTCGTTATCGACGGCGCCGCAAGCGCTCGACGAAGCGTTCAGCCTCTCGTCGGACTCGATGCGCACCGACGGAGTAGCGTTCTGTTTGTCGTCGGACTCGATGCGCGCCTTTTTTTGCGCGCCCCCTTGCTTCGGTCGCCCGGGCGGGTTTCTGGTGACCAGAGGCGGGAGGTGCTTGGGGTTGGAGGTGAGGTCGCTCCACACCGGTGGGACGATGCGGTAGCTGGGGTCGGCCGCCGCGGCACGGTAGCTGGAGAGGGAGTACCCCTTGTACACCATGTCCAACGTCTGCTCGGTGGTGATCCCGCTGGCTGTGACAAACATGTACCAAAACACAAGCAAGCGAGTAAAAGGGAGCCAAGCACAACAACAGCGACAAAGAGCGCAGAGGTGTTGAAAAGAGTAGCCAAGCACAACAACAGCGACAGAGCGAGCAGAGGTGTTGAAAAGAGAGCCAAGCACAACAGCGACAAAGCGAGCAGAGGCATCGAAAAGAGTAGCCAAGCAAGCACAACAGCGACAAAGAGAGCAGAAGTGGTGAAAACTCGCCATAAATACTACGCCCAGGGCTACACTATCACTGTTACTAGTCTGAGGCTGCTATAAATAGTCTGCCCCTCGAAACAAAAGGAAGCTTCGGAAATATTAGACGGGAAAAATACGTACGGTAAGGTAAGTCCGTACTGAAACCGACCATGCGATTGACTACGGTGACTAACCGGTCCAGATCGGGTAGGGTGATGGCGCACACCCCGATTTCAGCGCCCCGCGGGTGCCAACACCATTATGCCTGATGTGAGATTTGCTTTTTAATGAAGAAAAAAAAAAAAATGACACGGTGCTGGACATGTATACCACGTGCACCACACTGCCACATGCGGACCGTCCCGCTGGAACAGACGCTCTGCGCGAGCGAGTTGGCATACACCTATCTACCAGCTGCTAAGCAGCGCTACATATACCATTATAACGCAGTTATCTGTTACTCTTGGACACGTATGTTTTTCCTAACAAGCGGAAAAAAGTTTTGAAACGGTGCTGGACATGTATAAGCACGTGCACCACACTGCCACATGCGGGCCGTCCCGCTGGAACAGACGCTCAGCGCGAGCGAGTTGGCATACTCCTATCTACCAGCTGCTAAGCAGCGTTATACATACGAAGTATACCGTTACACTGCTGTGTGTGTTTTCTACCAGGTAGTGAGAAAAGGTGACACCGTGGAACCACCGCGCCAACATAAAACGAATATTTTTGGTGGATACCAGGTCCTATCCCCTATAGACCGTACCGCCTCATTGCCACGAAAACCCTTCAAGACCATCCTGGTTCCTCGGGGGCACTCTGAGATTACCTCGTTCGTGATGATACTGAGCCCGAGAGTGTGGTAACGCCATACCAGGTATATACAACCCACCTCGGTGTGTCTAGTCTCCACACTCCACACCAAACCTGAAGAAAGAGAACTTGCTAACCTGCTGCGGGACCACCGTCCCACATTTTTAATATTTAATAACCAACCATCCTATACATAGCAACCCGAGGTGCAAGTCGTGTTGTGCAATTCACAAATAAATACCGTACGATGGTACCAATAAAAATATACAACACGCGCGCCCGACGTATGACTCATCAACAGCTTGCAAAGTTGAGTATCAATCACTCAGTCGCCAAATTCACAGATAACGTATGTGCTGTATGCGACATCAGTGAATAAATCTCCTCTAAATGGCTACGACTAAGGCTCGCGGCGTATTATGATGTACAACTTGAGCATAGACTCTCAAAAGGTTATTTTCTAAGCTTTAGAGCGGCGTTTGGCCTCCTCGCTGAGCACAAACAAACGCGTATACCTGGTATACCGTAGCTGTAAATTCTCAAAAGGAATTAAAAAAGGAATTAAAAGAAAAAACTAAGCCTCAAAAATCTTCAACTCCCCAAATTATTGACAACATGTCGCGTGTACGTATACTCTTCCAACACCGTAATACTGAACTACCTTCATACAAGAAAAAAAGAAAAAAAAAGTGGTTAGTCACCTTTTGCTGCCGCAATGGTGTGACGGCACGGCATCCTCCACCTCAGGCACCAGCCGCACGTGCAGTCGTACGCGCGGTCATCGTCAGACGAGCCCAAGCGCAGGTTCACCCGGTTGCTGAGCCGCAGCGCAGCGTTCTGTTGGGGGTAGACCATGAACCCTCCACCCCCCGTAGGGCTTACCGTGAGACTGTCGGCGAAGGGCAGAGAGGCATGGGAAGACAAAAAAAACATGCTTACATGGGTGGGCACCGACGCGCGCTATATACGATAGAGGTGCAGTGCCATGATTTTTTGCCTTGTGAGGGTGGTGACTTATTGAGAACCTCTATACTAATAGTAAGTCAAAAACCGAATTTTCAAGGGAAACAAAAAATGGTACGTATTCATAATAAATAGTAAGTCAAAAACTGAATTTTGGAGGAAAACAAAAAATACTACCGTATTAATAATAGTAAGTCAAAAAATGTTTTTTGGAGGAAAACAAAAAATACTATTCATAATAGCAAGTCAAAAAAGGAATTTTAGAGGAAAACAAAAAATACTATTCATAATATTATAGTAAGTCAAAAAAGGAATTTTGGAGGAAAACAAAAAATACTATATATTCATAATAGTAAAGTCAAAAACTGAATTTCGGGGGGAAACAAGAGCGCTACGTACGTACGTACCTGATGAACAATCCCATGGCCTACGAGTATACCAGGTATACGCATAACGAGACAAACAAAAAAAATGGCAACACAAAAATATCCCACACTAATTCCCAGTAAATCGTTTTTGGTGGAATTCCGACGAGTTTGGGTTAAGCCATCCAGAACTGAAAAAAATATCCCACACTAATTCCCAGTAATTTGTCCCCAAATACGTGGAACCAGTTCTTAAGGGGTTAAGGAGCCCTTAATACGTCATTCCGTCCGAAAAACGTTTCGGCCAAAAAGTGGTTCATACCTCTTAATAACCCCTTAAAAACTGGTCCCCCGTTTTTACGGAAGAACTACTTGGAATTAGTGTGGGATAAGTTTTTCAAATCCGAATGGGTTAACGTAGCACGCGTCTGCGCCACGAAGTTGCCAGTAAGGGGCTCCCTGCGACGTACATATGCCGACGGTACATACGGCGTATATATACGTTGTACACTACAATTGGCGCGGGGGGGGGGGGGTGCTTTTTGCAGCACGATGCCAGCACTCGAACAACACATATGATACCATGCACAGAAACACAGATAGCAGAACACAATATATACAATACTTCGTATTACTGCTGTTTGATAGCTCGAGATGTACGTGCCGCAAAAACCTGTATGTTGTGCGTACGTTGCAACTCTATAAAAAAAAAGGGTGGCGGGGGGGGGGGTTGCTTTTCGTTGCACGATACCAGCACCAAAAAAAAGTAACACAGTTTAGTAACATGGAAACATCGCGGAACCTCCAACACAATATCATACTTCGTACGTACATACCAGGTACAGTATGTACTATTACGGAGGACTACAGTAAATAGGACCTAATGTTTTTCGTACAAAATAGGTGAATATTTGGGGTTTTTATGTAAAAATAGGTAAGTTCGTAAAAATAGGTGAACATTTGGGTTTTTTAGGTGTACCGTGGGTCCCCTATTTCCTATGGTCCCCCGTACTATTAATAGCTGGAGATGCACGGTAACACCTACACACATACTATAAGAGAGCACTTTTTTCTTGCACTGCATATACACTACGAAACCTCGATCTCACAGCTGTTATTTTTTTTATTTTTTTTAATATGCACTCACTCCTCGGCCGACTTGAGCTCCGCGTTGAAGGTGCTCATGGCGAAAGGCGTGAGGAGGGCCGTGGGGTCGTTCGCCTTGAGGTTGGCAGCGTCGTTAAGCCTCCTCCCCGTCTGCAGTACGATTTCTTGAAGGAAGCCCAAGACTGACTGTGTCCTCAACTGCGCGAAGGACAGCAGAAGCAACACCCCCCCAAAAAAAACGCCCAGCAACCAGAAACAAACGTGAGGCTCCACAACTCACCTCACACAGATCACTGATTCCCTCATAAATGATCTAGATTATTCAGGGAAGATATATTACTGATCTGTATGGTCTGTATGATCTAGCTCATTTTGCCGAGTGGGAACCGTAGAATCTGCACGATCTAGAACAAGTTTCCTTCATATCATCTGTACTAAACAGATCCTGCATCTGTACTATACATATCCTGCACCTGTACTATATAGGTCCTGCATCTGTACTATGTAGGTCCTTCATCTGTACTATACAGATCCTGCATCTGCACTATGTGGATCCTGCATCTGTACTAGGCATATCATGCATCTGTACTGAATAGATACTGCATCTGCACTATACGTATAGATCCTGTATCTGTACTATACAGATCCTGCATCTGTACTAAATAGATCCTGCATCTGTACAATACAGATCATGCATCTATACTATTCAGATCCTGCATCTGTGCTATATATCTCCTGCATCTGTACTATACATATCTTGCACAAGATTCATAAACGGCACATTAGGACCTCTCGATGATCTAGATGCTCTACTACAAGAAAGATAGATACTGATCAGTTCGACTTGTGAAAACGTGCTGCTTTATCTTCAAAGTATAATTTCGTGAACGTCCAAGTACAAAACACGCATGCATGTGCTTTGTTCTTCACCTCAGCTCCCGTCATGTTGTTCAGCGACTCCGTCGTCGTGTTGGAGGTCGTCTGGTCCCAGATCACGTTCTTCCGGCACGCGTAGTTCGCCCACCAGCGGTGAGGAGTGTCGGCGAGCTTGGCGTACGTTTTTTCGCTCGTATTCTTGAGCTCCTGCATGCGCTTCTCGAAGGCGGACTTGGTAGCCGCAATCGCCGCCTCGTACACCTGGTGCTGCCCACTCTGCAAAAAAAAAAAAAAAAACGAAACGAAACGAAACGAAGCGAAACGCGCGGGAGGTATATACTACCGTATATACGAGTAACTAGACCGTGAGATCGATACATGTCATGTTTGTCCCCCCCCCCCCCTAAATATATGATATATTTATAGGTTGGGTTGGCGTCGGTTGGCAACGACGCTGTAAAACACGCCACTCGCTGCGTGAACTAGACAACCAGGTGCCGTCTTTGTTTTGTTTTTTGTTTTGGCGGTCACCAAAGCTGGCGGTCGAGTAGATCATTTGTGCGGGGTGGAGAACCTTTGCTCCGCACAAGGGGAATGGTCGTATCACGTAGTGTTAATATGGTAAGGCATCCGCGAGGCAGTTACATAGTAAAACCCGTTGCTGTCTCCGGAAGTGGCCACACCAGATATTAAATTAACTCATTAAAGCTGTCATCCATATGCAAGTCCGCCTCAGAGGCGGTTCTTATTAATAGCAGGATGCAGCTCACCCTCCATGCGACTCATCCAATACCTCACGGCGCTTCGCGCTTGGTGCAAGCAACGTCTGCCTGGTTGGTGAAAACCCAACGTGCTCTGTCCCGGCATTGTAGGGATGCGACGGTCTATGGTCATATGACTACGGCCGTGGACGACATGAGTACCCCCCCCCCCCCGAAGTGTGGGACCCCCTATGAATTGGGTTGGCGTCGGTTGGCGACGACGCTGTAAAACACGCCTCTCACTGCGTGAGCTAGACAACCAGGGTGCCGTTTTTTTTTTTAGGCGGTCATCAAGGCTGGCGGTCGAGTTAGATCATTCGTGCGGGGTGGAGAACCTTTCTTTGCTCCGCACAAGGGGAATGATCGTATCACGTAGTGTGTATATGGTAAGGCACCCACGAGGGAGTTACATAGTGCTCCCATTGCTATCTCAGAAAGTGGCCACACCAGAAATTAAATTAACTCATTGAGGCTGTCATCCATATGCAAGTCCGCCTCACAAGCGGTTCTTAGTAGGATGCAGCTCACCCTTCATGCGACTCGCCCAACACCTCACGGCGCTTCGCGCTTGGTGCTAGCAATGTCTGCCTGGTCGGTGAAATCCCGAGATGCTCCGTCCCGGCATTGTAGGGATGCGAGGGTCTATGGTCATACGACTACGGCCATGCATGAAAATGAAGTACGACACCCCCCCCTGAGGTGTGGGACGGTAGTCCCGCAGCAGGTTATTTCGAGATAATCTCAAGAGTGCCCCTGAGGAGCCAGGATGGCCTTGAACGGTCATAAGTGATAATGAGGCGGCACGGTCTAGGGGATAGAACCTGGTATCCACAGAGAGGTATTCCTCCACTCCACAGTTATTGGAGAGAGCATGATAATGTTTGTTTTTTTCAGGAGGTGATGTTCCACTCCAGAGTTATGGGAGACCAAAATGTATGTATTACATGTTATTGTTTTTTTTTTCCTGGGGTGTTTGTTCTTCCAATCCAGGGTTGGGGTATTCTTCCACTTTAGAGTTATTGGGGACCAATATACGACCAATATCTAAGGCTGGGCACTGGCACAGTACCTATGTACTGGCAGCAGTAATCTACTGATTGACCCGGCCAGTATATTCGCCAGTAGACTTTTTCTCACGTACCCCCCATAAACACGCCATATTATAGTACGGGAACCCACAAAATGCGTTTCGGAAGGAGAGAGGAGAAAGGAGAGCCAGTGTACTGCTGCAACCCAGTATACTGATTGATTTTGACGACAGTATACATCGCTACCGACAGAGTCAGTCAGTGCCCAGCCCTACCAATATATTTTCTCTGAGGCATTCTTCCACCTCAGAGTTATTGAAGCCTGCCCTGTTACGACGGACTGCATTTTCGTTTGATCGGCTGATATATAACACCGAGACGTTTTATCATTGCTTTGGTCGCTAGTTAAATGGGGGGATCCCAAAGTCAAAGGGGGGGGGGTCCCCAAGTCAAAGTGGGTCCCAAAGTCAAAGGGGGGGTCCCAAAGTCAAAGAGGGCCCCCAGAAGGGGTCAATGGTCATTCAACTCACCGGCCCAATCGGTCGGAGAAGCTTCAGGAGGTGTTTTACACACCAGCGGTCTTCCGTCAGCGGACAGACGTTATGTACAGGTGACTCGTCCAGTCCTCTGGGCTTGTCGGTGAAGCAGGTGGTGCCGGGGTTGTTCAGGACGTCGCGGAGGACGGGGCTCTTCATGGCCTGGGTGAGCAGGTACGTGTAGCTTTCTATGTCATCCTCCTCGCCCTCCTTCTTGGCGGAGACGACCGTGGCGACGTGGACGGGCTCGTTGTTGGCGTCCTTGAAAGTGAGCGTCGCGAACGTCCCTTTCCAGTTCTCCTTGAAGCTTGACGCATCCAAGGCGAACGCCTGGGAGGGAGGGAGGGAGAGAGGGAGGGAGGAAGGGTTCTCGTTTTCGCAAATACAAGAGGGGACACTAGATAACTCACCCCCGAATAACATAAAAAAGCCTGCCAGGGTCTGGCAACTTCCTAGGCCTCTCTGTAACTCAGCGTTCTCTATAACTTAGTGTCGACGCGTGTATCTTGTCGAGCCATCCGGAGGACTCAGCAAGGGGCACATCGTGTCGTTGAAAATGGGAACAAAAGTGGCTTTCTGCACGGGGGCCGGGGGACATGTTTTCCCGTTTTCACCACAACGCCTTCCATTTTAATGACAGGTTGCTTTCATGTAGGGAAATGGTATGTACTGCTGCGCACGTGGAAATTGTCGCTGGTGCAATGGCAACATGGCACACACCAGTGGCGGCACGGCAGGGCATACTGGAGCGGTGAAGACCAGCATGCGATTCCACTTTTCACACAACATGCCTGATGTAAATTGAAGCAATTAACGAACTGGCCATGCATGCCTCCATGCTTGAAACCCATCACACAAGCCCAGCGAGATATCTCACCTGCTGAACGCCTGCCGCTGCCATGCGTGCTGCTGCACCAATCATCATAAAGCACCTTACAAAGCGGCCTTCCTCGTCCCACTGCAGCGGCGAATATCAAGGGGTTGGAAGCAGGGATGTAAGTTACGGGAATGGGCAGCAAACGGTGACACAAAGGTAACTGGAGCTGGCTGTGGGTAACACTATAATTTACGGTATCGGAAATTCGCGTAGTGGCACCGGTACGGAAACGTCTTCATATTCATTGGAAACCCACTAAAACATCAAAATTGTGCGCACACACGCGCCGTACGTACGTAGGCGCTCTCTGCAGTCAATTTATGCACAAGAAAATGTCCCTACTCGGGGGTGGGGGGGGGCTCGAACTCGCGGAACAAAAAAAAACAGCAGCAGTAGTTTACAGTAGTAGTACGTACCAGGTACCAGGTATCAAGTACAAGTACGAGTAGTATTATTAGTATAGCATTAATAGTAGTAGTGGTTGTATTAGTAGCAGTAGTAGCAGTAGTTTAGTAGTAGTAGTAGTAGTAGTAGTAGTAGTAGCAGTAGTAGTAGTAGCAGCAGTAGTAGTAGCAGCAGCAGCATTACTAGTACTTTTGTAGCAGTAGTGCACAGGTTGTCCGAGTACCTTGGAGTAAAGTCCCGAGTATTGGAGATAAATTACTTCAGGCACTTCGTGTACTCGGAGTATTTCGGGGTTCGATACTCCCGATACTGCTCGTACTCGGAGTATTTCGGGTATGAACACTCTCGATACTGCTTTACTCGGAGTATTTCGGGGTCCGATACTGCGGGTACTCCTTGTACTCCGAGTATTTGAGGCTTCAGTACTGCTCATACTCCAAGTACTCCGAATATTCAGGCCGCTAATACTCTTATACTCTTAAGTACTCGGAGTAAGAAATGTACTCAATACTCGGAGTATACTCGGAGTGTGAAGTACGTTAGGAGCATCTTTGCATCACTTTAAAGACTTGGCCGTCATTCCTCCCAGGTCCTGAGAACATGTGACTGGCGTTTATAGCATTTAAAAAATCACAGATGCTCCCATTACCTCGGAGTAATATTAGAGTATTTTCGAGAAAAAAATACTTTATTAATAGGTACTTTGTGTACTCGCAGTATTTCGGTGTCCAATACTCTCGATACTCGGAGTACTCCGAGTAATTTAGATGTTTTTACTCCGAGTACTGCTTGTACTCGAGTATAAGTACTGTTCATACTCCCAGTACTCGGAGTATTTGGGCCTTCAGTACTGCTCATACTCCAAGTACTCCGAGTATTTAGGCCACCAGTACTCTACTACTATTAGTACTCGGAGTACGAAAAATACTCGATACTCCGAGTATACTCGGAGTATCAAGTATACTCGGACAATCTGTGCAGTAGTGCAAGCAATACTTACGCCGTTCGCTCGCGCGGCTCGATCGATTGGCCCCTTCGCTACTCGTGGTCTCGTGGTCACGACCGTCCATCGTCCAGTCGGTCCGTACCAGGTATTTAGTATTAAGTACCAGGTATTTTGTTGGCGGGCTTTGGGCCGTCTTCGTCGGCCACGCGCCGTCTCCAGTCTCCAGCAAGCTCGCTCGGTCGACGGTCGACCTCCAGTAGAGCTTACCACTTACAATTCGATATTTGATATGATTGGCTTTGCGTCAGGGCTACTCGTGGGGTTGGTCTGATTGGCGTAGGGTCAGGGCTAGGTTTGGTGTGATTGGCTTAGGGTTAGGGTTGGTCTGATTGGCTTACGGTCAGGGATAGGGTTGGTCGGATTGGCTTAGGTTCAGGGTTAGGTTTGGTCTGATTGGCTTAGGGTCAGGGATAGGGTTGGTCTGATTGGCTAAGGGTCAGAGCTAGGATTGGTCTGATTGGCTAAGGGTCAGGGCTAGGGTTCGTCTGATTGGCTTAGGGTTAGGGTTGGGTTAGTTTTAGTCGTCTCGTACTCAAATAGTGTGTATCAACCATTTTTCTTGAATAATTGGTAAGCAACCCCTCGTCGGTCGCTCGGTCGATCGCGCCGTCGCTCGTGCCGTCTCTTTTGTTACAAGCAGTACGGGAATCGTAGCAGCGGCACATACCTACCGGCTGTACGAAGAGTTTAGCACGATGGCTCAACAACTACAGCAGCAGTACCTGATACTCGTACGTACATACGAGTACAACAGCAGCAGTATATATGTATCTCTCTTACGAGTACTACTCTCTTACTCACCTCGCAATCGACGATGGTACCCGCGCTGTCCCGTTCGAGGGTAGCGAGGTAGCTGTCCAACGCCGCGAACTCCTCTTTCACCACATCGCCGCTGCTGCCGCCTTCAAGGATGTCAGATCTCATACGGCTCGCCGTCCGCTCGGATATGACGACGCCGCAAGTTGCCTTCAGGGTCTTGACCAGTGTCGGCGATGTGACCCTGAGGTTCGCCTTGATCAACGCCCCAGCCTCTTCCCGCATAGCTCTCCGGCTCGGCTTCTTCTTCCTCTTCTCCACGCCCTGGCCAGTGCAGTTGCAGTGCTCCAGCGTCACCTCCGTCACATGCCACTCATTGTCGGCGTGCTTACACCCGCGCACAAGCACGGGGCATCCCGACGTCCCCTTCTGGCCTGCGACGATGACCGCTCCGGTGCAGCGGTAGAGCTTCGTCCTCCCCCCTGAAACTCTTTTGTCGGCTCGGGACTGTTTGCCCTCCACGATCATATTGCGCTCAAACGCCGTTCTGAAATCGGCAGAGGTTGCGAATGTGTCACCCTTCATGATGCGCTTCACCTCGATCGACGGTGCGGCCGAGGCGGAATCGCTACTGTCACCCGTGCTTGCATCAGCAGTGGGGGTGCTCTCCGGAGCAAGTTGCCTCGACATGTTCCAGCGAAGGAGTTGGTTGATACGTTGATACGTTTCTGCCTCCACGCCGCTGGATGCGAAAGTGTGCGTGTTTGTGCTCTTCACATTCAACTGTTCTTTCTACCTGTCGACATCCACCACATCCACTGTCCGTGCTGATTCCAGACCCTGCAGAGATACAAGCGCTGAGCTCTGAGGTAACAGACTACGAAGGGGGGTCAATCAGGGCTCCATTTCCGTATAATTAAAGCATCCGTTTTGTGGAAACCCATTTTGTATTTGTTGGCCAATCAGGAGGCCCAAGATTTCTTTGCATCGCGCCGCAAGCCGCAAGGCCGATTCAAAAATTTAAAATTGCGCAAACACCGGCAGTTCGCACACCTGGATCTCAATCCATCGACTCTACTGAGCTGGGGCGCATTGTACGGGTACCTCTGGGCTCCCATGGGTCAACTTTGTGGTGAGCACAACCCCCTGCTTCGACAACCTGCCACGCTCAAAACTAACGCAAAGTGTGGGGTTGTTCGAGGATCATGCTGCCTTGATCATGTGAGCAAGCGAGCCCGTTTTTTTCCCGTGCCGCAGTGCCGTATGCGCAGCAAGCAGTAAGTGACCGCAACATACTGCAACAGTGCGAGTTGGACCGCGTGCAGCTCCTGCATTTGCTTTTATTTCCTTGACCGATTGAGGGTGTCGTTGTCTCGCAGGATTCGTTTCCCTGCTTTCTGGTACGATTCGACGAGTGTCGCTGTCTCGTAGGCTCTACGTACTCTCGTTGCGTTCTGGTCCCGTTTCCAGGCAGCATCTAAGATTCTTCAGAGTACTTTTTGTACCTGGTACCACTCTGTCCCATAATATAAGCAAATTTTGTAAATTAACATTCAATACAAACGTTACTTATATTTCGGTACATATTGGTACACATTTACGCGCTGGCATTGCGCTCGGACGGGTGAGTCTGACCGTGCAGCTTCAGCAATTGTTTCAATTTGCTTGAACGAATGAGTGTACTCGTCACGTAGGTATTTCGTTTCGCTGCGTTCTATTCCCGTTTCTGGCGATTGAATGTCGCTGTTTCGTAGGCTACTTTTCGTTGCGTTTTGGTCCCGTTTCCGCAGTGTCTTGCTTCTTGAGATACGCAGAAACCCGAGTTCGATTCTCGGATTGGACACCATGTTACAGGTTTAAGCTTGGCACGCATCATTCATAACGTGGAGGAGACCCTGTCCCCCCGTGGGTACGTAACAGGCTCCGCGGTCATGTCCTACAAAAACCTTACCAGGTAGTATCGATTATCATCCGGTGTGCACAACGTCTCAAGTTGTTCCCCTAATACGCCTCTCCACCATTGTCACACGCCAAAGCTTATGCTGATTACATATAGACTGCCATCTGAGTGAGCATCGACCGTGTCCTGGCCGTCGTACATCTGGTCTCTCGGACCCTATAGCTGGTCGTTCCAGCTCACGAGAAAGCCGGGGCAAAATAGTTGTGATCCTTCGCGTGCACAAGCCACCGTGTGTTTATATGCGCGGAGGCTTGTATCCCCGGGGACCGCTCGTCATTATCCCCGTTTCCATGCCTACCAAATCTTAATCGGAAACCCGCTTGGATCCACAGTTATGCTCAGAGAACCATCGCAACACGTACACATTTATTTACGCACTGGCATTGCGCACGGACATAACAAAAAAAAATTGCATGAAACTGCAGTTGCCAGTAGTACAGAGTATCGTTGTGTTGCAGTATTTACAGAGCGGCAATAGGAACGGCAACAACAACGCTAACATGGGGCAGCAGCACCAAACGCCGGTTGCCACTGACGGTACTGTAGTAGTAGAAGCGGCGTTGGTTGCTTTGGCTGCAGCGTCGGTGGCTACTATCTGTTGGTTATTTACGCACGGTTTAATAGTGCACGTACGTATTATACATACATACATATATTGCTGGACAACGCCACGCACTTTATTTTTCAAGTCATGTGCCAGGTATATATATGACACATGACAGCAGGCGATGTATTTAGTGTTGGGAGTTATGAGCGACGAGGGCTATCATAATCCCGTGGGTCCCCATTGCTGTTAGCTTTTTTTCGCGCGGTTACGAGGTGTGTGTTCAGGCAGAACATTACCCTCTCCACAGCCGCCAAGCCCCTATGGAGAAGTCCCAAGCACAGAGTAAGGAAGACCTCGGCAGGTGGTGGACTTTACTGCGTTTGCGTCGAGGAGCTGGATTTCGTGTTTTGTTTTCAACTTTTCTCTTAAATATTATCTTTACTGCGGCGCTGCACTACCCCTGGGGCGTGACCACCAGAGGCTGCTAGGTGAAGACGGAAGGGGCCCTTGTCCTATTTCTTCCGCCAGCGGTGCTTGCGTCAACATCAACCTTCAATACTGTATGCAACATCACATCTCAACATTTCCATCCAACGAAGTCCACATTTCACTCTCGTCACTTGAACTCAAAGGGCTCACTTCCCCCTTCGACCCGCATCTGCACCCGCGTCTATTTCGGGTACAAAACTTGTTGGGAACATCAGACTTGGATCATTTTGACAGCCAGCTGCACTCTACTATAAATAAAATATATTGTTGCTGCGAATATGCTACCGACACGCTTAATTTACGTATGTTCACTGTTCAGCTTCGACTCCGCACCAACTACGTACAGCACAGCATCTCTACTGCCGCCGCGACGCTACAGCAGTACCGATAGCTTGGTCTCCGCATACTGTTTGGCTTCGACTCCCCGCAACAACTACAGACACAAGCAGCCCTACCACCGAAACACTACCTTCCGCAGTTCTACAGCAAAACCACGTGTACGATGCGCATGCAAAAAACTCTATGATTTTCACCCCCAACGACGCAGCAACTGCCCCTAGGTGACCAGACCGAAATCACGTACGTATGTACCAGGTACAAAATTAAAAATGAACCACCCGGGGCATTTACAGGGGTCTGAAACTTCCGGCGACAGAAAACGGAAACAACACTTTCGGGAGACCCGCAGCACTGGCTGAAGAGGACGGGCCGAGGTAGCATAATTTACCGATCGCTGTCTCCGGGCCACGGTAGCATCAACCGCGTGCAGGGACAAACCACTGCGACGCACAGGTCAGCTCTTAGCTCAGACGACGCAATCGATAGTGACCAGCACCGGTTATCGCGGGGCCCTTGCTTTGCAGAAATACACCAACAAACACACCACATCACTCACCACTTACTACCGTCGTCTCCCGAAATATCACTACGAAAAACTCACAACAGTAGCCAACAACAACACAAACGAGCAAAAAAGAAAACCCGCTGCCATGCTGCAGACACGAAAACAAAATAATCTGGGAGCGCAAGTTCCGCTCTTTCAACGACCGTACGCTCTTCTTCTACAAAGACCGGTCTACACAAATCACCACCGAAGACAAAACGAGGCGCAGGACCAAAAAAAAAGCACGCTCAGTTTATCATCGTCTGCCTGCCTGCCGCCGATACCACCACCACCACCACCACCACTCGTCTCCGCCACCGTCACTTGCAGCTGCAAGCACAGCCCAAGCTACTCCCAAGCCACACCAACGAGCCCCGCCCAAACTCTCGTCAACAGTACTATGTAGGTTTCAGGTAATGTTAGGAACGCTTTACTGCCCCTACCAACACCCAAACAGTCCTTACCTTTTTTTTCCGGGAAACAAAAAAACGTATGAGACCCTTCCAAGTACTCGTAAAAACACGCAAACACCCCTTACGTTTGCTACGGACAAGAGTGGATTGGACGAAAACGGCGGTTTACCCAGAGCACAACAGACTAAACCCAACCAACTAACCAACATGAACGGTATATACCCGAATGATACGTATGTTTCGTGTCATCACTTCGGCTCGGTCGAGCCGTATCTCCGTAGATCGCTATCCCCCACGGTGGCCGGGTCGGCCGAAGACCTCCGCCGTCCGGCCCCGACCTCCGCCGCCGTGAGCAGTTCGTCTGGGAGTTCGTTGTTCCACGACAGGTTAGCCCCTCCCACCCCCCCTGCACCACCACCAACGCCGGCGCCGCTGATGCAGGCGTGGCCACCAACCCCGCCCACTCCATTGTTCCAGTTGGGCGCGAACGCCTCGTCCTCGCGCGCCTATCACCGGCAAACACGATAGCAAGCGTAGGGTAGGGTAGGGTAGGGCAGGGTAGGGTAGGGTAGGGTAAGGGGTGTACTTAATTTCCATGCATGGCCGTAGGAGGGGAGGGAAAACGTGGAGTTGACACGATGGCCGTAGGCGAAAGAGCGCGAAGAGTACGTACGTACACGTCAAAAACATATCGCGCGCAGGGGCGGGGGGGGGCGTAGGGTAGGGTAGGCTACACGATTAGGTAGGGTAGGGAAGGGTAGGAAGCGTAGTAAGGGTGGAAAGGGGTAGGCTATGCGTAGGGTAGGGTATGATAGGGGCGGAGGCGGGGGGGGGGGCTGTACTCATTTGTTGCTTGCCTTAGCATTTGACCATTGACACCGATCCTTTCGAGACAGACGGGGAGGGGCGCGAAGACAAAAAACCGCAGAGTTACGGCGGCCGTAGACGAAGGAGCACGCGTGCGTGTGAACGTCATAAAAACATCGCACGGGGGTGCGGAGTGATGTAGGGTAGAGTAGGGGAGGCGACGGGAGGGGAGGAAGGGAAAACACGGAAGCACAGGGTGGCGCTGTAGGTAAAGGAGCCCGGGTTCGTATATAGGTACACCTCAAAAAAATACCGCGCGGGGGTGCGGGGCAGGCAGGGTATGGAGGGGAAAGAGGGGGGGGCGACAGTGACAGCTCCCCGACGCATGCCGTGAGAAAGGCCCCTCAGCGAGAGCGTTACGCCCTCCACTATGTAGGAGAGATGATAATAACAGAACATAAGTTTGGCGGGGGAAAACGTGACAACGTCGGGCAGCGCGGTAGCATCGCTACCACGAAAAATTAACAGTGATTTTGTACGTTAATAACCGTATAGCACCCCTGCCCACACTAGAACACAACTCAATTACAGTAATTTCGATGCTTGTCATCCAATGCACGAACGTCCGCCTCACAAGCGGTCCTTTAGTAGGATGCAGCTCACCCTTCATGCGACTCGCCGAACATCTCACGGCGCTTCGCGATTGGTACAAGCACTGTCTGACTGGTCGGTGCAAACCCGTCGTGCTCCGTCCCGGCATCGTATGGATGCGAGGGTCTATTGTCATACGACTACGGCCATACATGAATATGAAGTACACCCCACCCCCCCCCCCCCCCCCCCCCCCCCCCCCCCCCCCCCCCGCGCGCGCGCGCGCGAACTGTTACGCGGCCGACATCAAACCACAACCAAACGCACCTCGAAGACATTCCCCTCGAGCAAGTGCATCAGGGTCTTAGCGTAAGGGTGGTCCAGGTGGTCGCAAACGATTCGGGTGATCACCACCATAGGCACCGCAAGGATCATGCCAGGAATCCCCTGCAGGCCAGTCGAAAATGGAAGCGATAAATACACAGCACGACCGATACAGAACAAGAGCGGTAAGATTCACCACACACGCGGACTATGCGAGTAATAACGAACAGTACCTACCCCCCCCGGGCAACGACAGTTGACAGCTAGTGGAGCCTACGGCTCTCGAGCACGAGACATTTCCGGCGGCGCAATGCACGCCTCCCGTTTCTACGAACTCCTGAATCCGCAAGCACCCAGGAGGCATGCACCGTGAAAAAAAAGTCGACGTGTCTGCGGCTATTATCTTCCTTGGAATACTTTCTGACCTATTCATATAAAAGGCCACGGGGATCGCTTTACGCAGCGGTCGTCATTTTCGCTGCAAAACCACACTCCAGCGAGATGGGTCGAACAACATAACGCCAAAACACTTCTTTGTCGCCGAGGCGAAGAAAAGGGAAAGGGGGGGGGAGCCTGACAACACATACAGCACATACAACGCATACGGTACGGCACATACAACACACAAAAACACATGTGCATAACACAATCACAGCGCGCACAACACGTACAACAAACTCAAGCACCCAAGGCGCATACAAAACACAACCACAACATAAAACGCTCCAACACACGCAACACATAAAAACCACACAAAACAAACAACACATACAGAACACACAACACGTATATACAACACACAGCACGTACATACAACACGCAACACACCCAACACATGCCATGCATGCGGCAGCAGTAGGTGGCAATAGGTGGCAGTAGGTCATACATACTTACCCACAAGGACCCCCAGAAGGTGAGGGAGAGGAGAACGACGACGGGAGACAGCTCGAACGACTCCCCGAAGAGGGACGGCTCCACCAAATTACCGATCGCCAGGTGGGCCTGCAACAGGACATGCGATGGTTGATAACATGGTTGATGTGGCGATTAATACCACGGTTGATGCGATGGTTGCCCACCACACCCACCGGAAACGTGTATATGTAGTTCCATACTTTCGCGAGGCACACACACATGCACAGCACGCAGCTGTGGCGAAACAAGGTGCCCCCACGAAACACCAGCGAGGATGGCAGGCGAGGCGCGGCGCAGGGTAGTGCAAACAGGAGATTGTCACAATCATACCGAAGGCACTGCGACAGGGATGAGAGACCTTGCAGTCAACCGATTGATTCCGGGTTCGGCAACAACGACAGCAGTACAACGTACCTGGTACAATCCATCGACAGAGCGCAAACACCACTAAAAACAAAAACACACGTTTTACGATGATGTGCGCCAAATAAAACTCCCGACACGAACACGAGGTCACAGGTGTCTGTAACTACAGTAGTGGCCCAACACATAATTTGTAATGCGTACCAGCTACTTCTGTAGTCCGCAACCACCAACCAACTCTGGAGCAACACGGGTCATGCAAAAAAAAAGAAAAAGTTCTAATCTGACCTCCGAAGAACGATACATTAGGTACTAGTTTCTGGCAAAAACGAAACAAAGCACACGACGGAGAACACGCTCCGTTGCGCGCGTCCGCCTTTTCAATCGGCAGAGGAGAGAGCCCAGGGGAAGAAACTCTTACGAATAATAACTCGTACAGCAAAGCATCATCAGCAGCACCAGTCTCTTATGAATACCTCGTACAGCAAAGCATCATCATCAGCAACAGTCTCTCAAGAATATCTGGTACAGCAAAGCATTATCAGCAGCAACAATGTTTTGTGAATACTTCGAACAGTAAAGCAGCAGCAGAGGTAGTCTGCCCCTGGTTACTCACCGTGGTTGGGAGTAGGAAGGCCAGCACTTGATTCAAATGGGACAGGTCTGAAAATAACGCACGCGCAAGAGCACCAGGGCCACAGAACGGAAATACAGGTAAGACACGTATCGAGGCGTTTCGATATATATATATATATATTTGGCGGGGGACGCGATTTTCCCTCATCTTACCTGGTACCATGCGTGTTATATTCTTTTTTTTCTGCTTTGTTTTTTTCTTTCACTTCATGATCATTGGAGCCTGTGACAAAACACACGAGATAATGGCGACGAGGTAATGTGACAACAACAACATCAATGTTATCACTAACGCCCCACCCCCCCCCCCCCCCCCCCCACAACACCCACAAGCAAAACAGGTAACCCGTCCCCGCATCCCCTACCCCCAAGTCAGGCACGCCTCCGCAATTGAAACCCGGGCGGCTCCTCACCGGGATCGAAGATGACTAGAGGCATGGGCAGGCAGGTGGCGATCAGCGGCCCCAGGTTAGGGACGAAGTTGAGCACAAACGTTATCAACCCGAACACGTACGCCATCTGAACTCCCAAGAGCCACAGCATCGCTGCCACCACCGTCGCCACCAACAAGCCAACCTGTCATGTGGAAAACCCGTTGTTAAGCCATGGGTGGGTGCACTCTCTCTTTCTCTCCTCATGGTCGAGAAAACCAGCCTAAAAAAACCCTTGTTCCAGAGGGATAATACCAGGTACGTTACTCGTATTGCGTGTTATTAAATACTAACTATGTATAGCAAATGGAAATGTCGGGACAGGCGTGCCTCAAGCGCGGGAACATTTCCACAACCGAGCAGATCATGATCTGTCTATGATAGATCATTTAGTTCCTCACGTGCCGCTGTGAGAGGTCATGCAGGATCTGTACAGTACAGATCAAACCCAGGAAATATGTGGTAGATCATGAAGATAATACATGGAGATTATACGGCTCCCACCCGGCAACACGAGCTACTGTAGATCTGCCTTGAAAGGTCTATTGCTTATAGATCAGGCAGTGGGAATGATCTATCTGATCTGTCCGAGACTTGCAACAAACGTTCTTTCCGCAAGACCAGCAACAATCTTCCCGCGGTCAACACGCTCATCGCGAAACCACTCGCTGCTCTACCGTGCGTTCCTCAGCGACTCAAACAAAAGACCGCCGTGGAAGCTCTGGCCATCATAATATTGATAGTTGGGAGTACTCGTAGGGTGGCTCAGCGCCTCGACAAAAAGGTCGGCTTACCATAGTCTTCAGCCTGATATACCGCCTGATGTGGAGGTCGATGATGCCCCACACGCTGGACTTGATCGGCTTCACAGGACTGAATGATGCCAGCAAAAACAAATAGAGAGACACAGAGAAAGAGAGAGAGAGAGAGAGAGGGACAGAGCGAGATAGAGAGAGAGAGCGAGAGAGAGAGACAGACAGAGAGAGAGGGAGACAGGGAGAGAAAGAGAGAGAAAGAGAGAGAGAGAGAGAGAGAGAGAGAGAGAGAGAGAGAGAGAGAGAGAGAGAGAGAAGGCCGAACAAGGCGCCGGGAATAAAGGGGTGGGTCAGCATGCCTATGATATACGAGAAACGCTACGTACGGCAGGTTGGTCTAAGGTAAGCCGTATAGTGTATGATACCGGCACGATAAATAGTCCCTCGAGCAGATTGGTCATTAGTGTACTCCTCAGCGAGACGAAAACAAAACGGACAACGGGTTTATATAATACCTGCATTTTTTTTAATCTTGCCCTCCTACAAGAGCATCGTAAACGTCCCAATCCGACATCAATCGATCTTAAGAACATCCTCTGATACCGCAGTTTATCTAGACCCCAACCTGCCGTTGGGATATGCTGTTCATTATCTGCTTACGGACATATCCAACCCAGGAAGCATGTCCTAGACCATGCAGATTATTTGGCTCCCACCTGGAAACCTCAGCTAAATCATACAGATCATACATATCAGGGATCTATCCGCCCTGAAGGATCTAGATCATCAAGTATATCTCACTTTCCCTTCTTGAAGGCCCCTACATACACCCCCCTCCCTTTCACAGCAAACCCTCGTTTACCCCATACCTACCTACTCGTCGTCTACGCATACCAGGTTAATATCATACCAGGAAATCATAAATCATGCCTGGTACATTGGTAGATGTTGCGCGTTTCGTCAAACATTTTACACCTCCGACACAGATCATTATCTAGATCTTTCAAGACACTACTTTCCTGATCTGTATGATCTGTATGGTCTGTATGATCTAGCTAATGTTGCCGGGGGGGAGCCATATAGTCGCATGATCCTACTGTAGTACATGTTTCCTGGGTTGGATCTGTACTGCACAGATCCTGCCTGCACAACATCCTGTAAAAGCAGGTTAGGATCTATCTGTAGATGATCTAGGTGATTTATCTGTAGATGATCTATCTGTAAATGATATTATCTGTTTATGACCTATCTGTAGATGATCTATCTGCCCCACGTGTGGGATTATACGCACATGTCGTATGTCGCGCGTTTCGTCGAAGATTGAGGCCAACCTCGACGATCAGCGACAAACGCACCGAACGAAAAACGCCTATGTATACCATGGGTACATAGCACACNCTAAACATATGAAAAAACATAATAAACGCTGTGGATGGTAGGGAGATGCCATGTGAGTGTGGCAAACGCATCAGGTTTTAATTTCGAGTCGATTTGACAGAGTACATAGGCGTACCCGGCGGCGAAAACCGATGTCCCCCTTTTTGTCACGATATAGGGGGGTGTACCCCTTTTAGCAAAATCCCCTTTTTTTCTATCTTGCCCTCCTACAAGAGCATTGTAAACGTCCCAATCCGACATCAATCGATCTTAAGAACACCCTCTGATACCACAGTTCATCTATTAATAGACCCCAACCTGCCGTTGGGATATACTGTTCAGGATCTGCTTACATACGGACATATCTAACCCAGGAAGTATGTCCTAGATTACGTAGGTTATGTGGCGCTCACCCGGCAACCTGAGCTAGATCATACAGATCATACAGATCATACAGATCATACAGATCAGGGATCTAACCGCCCTGGAGGATCTAGATCATCACGTATCTCCCACTCTCCCTGCTTGAAGGCCCGTACGTGCACCCCCCGCCCTTTCATAGCAAACCCTCGTTTACCCCATACCTACCTACTCCTTGTCTACGCATACCAGGATAATATCATACCAGGAAATCATAAATCATGCCTGGTTCATTCGTAGAAGTTGCGCGTTTCGTCAAACATTTCACACCTCCGACACAGATCATGATCTAGATCATTTAAGACACTATATTCCTGATCTGTATGATCTGTATGATCTGTATGATCTAGCTCATGTTGCCGGGAGGGAGCCATATAGACGCATGATCTAGTACTGGTTTCCTGGGTTGAATCTGTACTATACATATCCTGCACATCATATCATAACGGCAGGTTAGGATCTACAGTAGATGATTTATATGATCTATCTGTAGATGATCTATCTGTAGATCTATCTGTAGATGATCTATCTGTAAATGATCTATCTTTATATGACCTATCTGTAGATTATCTATCTTTATATGACCTATCTGTAGATTATCTATCTGTACTACGTGTCGGATTATACGCACATGTCGCATGCCGCGCGTTTCGTCGAAGATTGAGGCCAACCTCGACGATCAGCGACAAACGCACCGAACGAAAAACGCCTATGTATACCATGGGTACATAGCACACACCACAGCATACCACAGGTGGGATGCAGCGTGAGCACGCGAGCACGGCACAATTCGACACAAAAAAGAAACTCGACGACGACAATTCGGAATGCTGAACAAACCTACTTGGTAATGCATCAAAACCAAAAAGGGGGGGCAAGTCAGCCCGGTGAGGAGGGCGATGGCTTACGAGTAGTCATAAGAGCACAGGGTGACAACCACTGGACCTAAAAAGCGGCTACATATATATGCAGCTTGCAAAATTGAGTATCAACCACTCAATCGGTAGACCTCACAGCTGACGGTATTCGTAACAACTAAATAAAAATATGGCTTATCTGTCGCTAGGCACTCAAGCACCAGGATATTTGGTTGTCGTCAGCTTGTGTGCGTTCGTGGTTTCCGGTCGGTAGAGTAGGTTGGACGGTCGGTCACTTTAGCCATCTCAAAAGGGGTCCCTACTTTTGTTTTGTTTTGGCGCCTTGTAAACAAAAAACTCGCATTTTTGCTAGTAAAAACAGACACAGAAACAATGATCGGGACGATCGGGAGCAGGGGCCAGGAAGCGAGAAACCCATCTCCAAGACAGCGAGCACGGAGAGGAGGAAACAAAACAAAAACAGTCGTAGAGCCCGGGAAGGGGGGGCGTACTTATTTGTTGCTTGCCTTAGTCATTTAACCATTGACCACGCATCCCTTTCGAGACGGAGCACCGCTCCTACTCCTAATAGAGACACCTCCAACATTTGGGCGCTCATTACGCTGTTTCCATGTCATGCTCCGGAGGGGGGGGGGCAACATAAAACAAAAGATGCGCTCACCTGATGAGGAGGTAGACGAGGAAGATGGCCACGAGGAAGAAGTACTGCAGGGAGGACAATACCGCCTGAGCGCAACCAATCAAATGGTGGACAGACACGCGGACAGGAAGGAGGTCGGGGTCGTTAGCCAAACGGTGGGGAGAGAGGGAGAGTCAGCCGGTAGGGAGGGGGGGAGTGGGTGGGGGGTGTACTCATGCATGGCCGTAGTCGTATGCCCATAGACCCTCGCATCCCTATACTACGCCGGGACGGAGCACTAAGGGTTTTCACCAACCAGGCAGACCCATTTGTTTCTTGCCTTATATAGTCATTTAACCATTGACCCCGCATTACTTTCGAAACGGAGCACCGTTCCTACTTCGCATAGAGACACCTAGCTCCAACTTTCGGGCGCTCGTTAAGTTCTTGTCCATATCTTGGGGCGGTACTCATTGTCATGCATGGCCGTAGTCGTACGCATCCCATACAATGCCGTGACGGAGAACGTCGCGTTTTCACCGACCAGGCAGATATTGCTTGCACCAAACGCGAAGCGCCGTAAGGTGTTCGGCGAGTCGCATGACGGGTGAGCTGCATCCCATATACGAAGAACCGCTTGTGAGGCGGACTTTCTTGCACAATAGAGGTGACAGCGTCGAATTAGTAAAGGTGTGGGGGGGTGTACTCATGTCGTGCATGGCCGCAGTCGTATGACCATATACCCTCGCATCCCTACAATGCCGGGACGGAGCACGTTGGGTTTTCACTAACCAGGCAAGATTGCCTGACAGGCCGGGAAGGGGGGGGGGGGGAGGGGAGGGGAGGGGAGAGGAGAGGGAGGGGGGAGAAAAGGGGGGGAGGAGATTCCTTTGGGCATCGTCAACGTTTCGCCGTGGTCACTTGAACACTCCCGCAACTGAAAACAGTATGCCACTCTATTTCCAAGTACTTTATCCCCGACACGGGGTTGCGTTGCACTTCCACAGGGGTTACTGGTATCATAACCGAAACCGTTGATTCTACCAGGCGCCTAAAATTCTACGACCGGGCTGCGTTGCGCAAAAACAACACCAACGCATTCGCTGACGAAATACTTAACGCGGTCTTCGGTCGCCGCGAAAGCAGATCGAGTCCGCCCTCTCCACAAGCACACAGGGGATAGGGGCTACGTGGCGGTCCCGTCACGGGGAAAACCGGTTACGACATGACCGACGTGACGTGATGTCCAAGGTTACCGGGCGACATTGCCACTGTTGTTGTTTTGGCACTGACTCATCGCCGGAATAATAGAGTCCGTGTGGTCACACAAAAGACAGGTTATATTTTACAAGCACGGCATTAACAGCCAAATATGATGCCGATAGGAGACCCGTCTTTTGGGGGTGTTTCAAGACGCCGTCAAGGCCTCTTTTGTCCATAGTATATTAGTTTCAGTGTAAGGGGCCGTCACGGCGGTCAGTCACGGGGTCAAACCGCGCGGTGTCCTGTAAATAACATACCTGGTATATAAATATATTTGGTTATACATGGTTATATATACACGTATGTAGCAGCTCTGCGGGAAAAAAAACGTGTGTTTCCGACGCGGCTGGGTTGGGTTTGCGCGGCGCCCCCCTTCCAATTTCTGTCGCGCAACTCATACCTCATATTTCTCGAAGTTGTCCTGAAGGTTGAGCACGCTGCCGTACACGATGGCCCCGACGGTGCCCAGGGCGGCCAACACCCCGGCGACTGACCACACCGATACAGCAGCAGCAGCAGCAGCAGCAACAAAACAAGAGGGGACCACGCGACACCCGAGCAGGCGGGCAAGCGAGCACAGCGGGCAAGCGAGCACAGCGAGCGGGCAACCGAGCAAGAGCGGGCAACCGAGCACGCGGGAAAATGTTAAACTAAACATTAACACGGGGGACCATAGTAAATAGGACTTGCGGTACAAACAAAAGCCTATATATTTCCCTATTTTTACTACCAATATTTGGCCCTATTTACTGCGGTCCGCCGTAATAGCTGCTATACACTTATCGAGCCCCGAATACTCGGCCAGTATTGAGTGCTATATACTCGTACCCCGTGATGGGTATTTGGCAAGGAGGGTTTGTACTCCCGAGTGGGCTTTCTCTAAATGGGGTACACCTTTATTATGGTCGACAGGCACGTACATACTCAAACCATAGCCATACCTTACCATACCTTACCATACCATATTATAGCATAGCATCGCATCGCATCGCATCGCATCGCATAGCATAGCATCGCATCGCATCGCATCGCATAGCATAGCATCGCATCGCATCGCATCGCATCGCATCGCATCGCATCGCATCGCATCGCATCGCATCGCATCGCATCGCATAGCATAGCATAGCATAGCATAGCATAACACAACATGCCATGCCATACCATACCATTATATACCAGACTGTACCATACCATTCTATACCAGACTGGACCGTATACCTGGTATACCATAAAATACCATAGACTACCATACCATATAGTGCGGTTGCAGCCCCCTTCAATCGACACCGGGCAACGCAACTCCCGTCGACTTGGCAGCATCGACGAAATCGTTGATAGTCCGCACTACTGCTGTATCATTACAACCCCTCACTCGTACTGTACATCTTTCAATCCGAGATGTTTCCCAGGCGGTCTAGGTAAGGTTTACCACTATGGTCCGAAATATAAGCACCATTTAGACTGAATGTTAATATACAATATGTGTCTTGTACCGGTTCAGAGGGTATATGGGTGATATTAATATTAATAGCAGCAGAGCTTAGCACTCATTCGGTGCTATGGTGTGGCACACACTGTGGACGAGACAAATGGACTACTGGAATAATGCTAACCAATGGTTGCTTTGAGTCTATATGATTGCCTTAGACTTGGGCTTAGTTCTATATATGCGTCTTGTACCGGGTGAGAGGGAATAGGGGTGATATGAATAGCGGCAGAGCTTAGCACTCATTCGATGCTATGGTGTGGCTCACGCTGTGGACGAGACAAATTGACTACTGGAATAACGCTAACCAAATGGTTGCTTTGAGTCTATCTGATTGCCTTAGTTAGCCTCCCTAGCCTTAGGGTTGGCTATGTTCGTCTCGGTACACAGTGGCACAGTGTGTATCAACCATTCTTAGGCTTAAGCTTAGGCTTCGCCTTTGGGTTAGTTATGTTCGTCTTGGTACACAGTGACACAGTGTGCATCAACCATTCTTAGGCTTAGGCTTAGCCTCAGGGTTAGCTATGTTCGCTCGGTACACAGTAACGCAGTATGTAAAAACCATTCTTCTCGAATGGAGTGGTAGGCAATACCCTCGTCAATAGAACAATTAGGGTTTGAAAGCCATGCTGCATTTCAACCATTTTGTCCGAGCTGAAATTTCACCAACTTTTGTCCAAACTGAATTTCAACCATTTTGTTCAAGTGAATTTTCAACCATTGTCCAAGTTGAGTTTCAACCATTATGTCCAAGTTGAGTTTCTCAACAATTTTGTCGAACTTGGACCATAAACGTCTATATGCTGTAGTCGGCAAATTCATTGGTAAAGAGTGGGAGGGGGGGGGNAGTCGAATGGAGATTGCGGGCGTGTAGTTCAGTTTTGGACACACATAACATGCTGTAGGGATTTTAGGTGTACCTCTTCGGACTTGTGTATCCTTTCCCTGCTAAGTGTACGTGTTCTTTAGGATTCTCTGATGGCTCTAGCACTTTTGTGACCACGGGCCGTGATCTTGCTAGATCAGACTATAGGGATTAGCAACTGAAACGAGTTTAATGTGAAGATAACAACAATATACGTAAAAACCCCTCCAATCTCGAACTCCCTGTTTTAGCGAGGTTGAATTTAATGAAACTCACTGGCGAGGATGACGGCAAGCCAGCGGGGGACGAGGGGCCTGTTGAAGCAGCCATAGCCCTTGGTTTCGTACTCCATTCGCTCCAGCTGCAAAATTTCCTCCGCGTTAACGGCGCTGTATGTGCGGGACTGCCGAAAAAAAAAACGAAACGAAAACGAAGCAAAAACGAAACGAAAACGAAACGCAGAAGCGAAACGAAACAAAATGAAACATAACGAAACGAAACGTAACAAAGAAACGAAATGAGACGTAACGAAACGTAACGATGAAACGAAATGAAAGGAAAATAACCGACACGAAGAAACAAAACAAAATAAAACAAACTAAAACAAAAAGAAACGTGACAAAAACAAAACGATTTGAAACCAAACCCAAACCATACCCAACCTACGAAGAAAACGTTAATTTTGAAAAAAAAACAGAACATCAGCCGTCGTCGTGAAGTCAACTAACTGGGGATAATTTTCCGGATCACCCGCAGAAAAAAAAGCACCAGGTCCTGCTTATAAGAGGGGAATGTACGACCAAGTCAACCGCGATCAAAGTAGCCGGCAGAAACGATTTGTTACTGGCACAACGCGAGGGGCGAGACGCAAGCACACGATGGCGCCAATAATGAGAGCTGCCTATGGCAGTGGTCGTACCGAGATTGTTGTTGTTGTTGTTGTTGTTGTTGTTGTTGTTGTTGTTGTTGTTGTTGTTGTTGTTGCTGCCGCTGCAGGCGTTGGTGATGGTGGTGCCTTCGTACTCCTGCTGATGTTGATGGTAAGTTAACATCAACACCAGCAGAAGTACGAAAGCAGTACCGACACCAACGCCTGCAGCAGCAGCAGCAGCAACATCAACACCAGCAGAAACAAAAAGGCAGCATCAACACCAACGCTTGCAGTAACAACACCAGCAACAAATAGCAAGAGATAAAAAAGCAGCATCAACACGAACTCCTGCAGCAACAAACAGGAAACAACAACACCAGCAACAACAACAACACCAACAACAACAACAA